>CM019182.2:59841559-59944707 GCA_009739505.2 Apolygus lucorum
ATCATGATGGATTGCAGCAGCTGGTACTTCGGGTTACGCATGATATGCCCCAGGTAGGCGACCTTCCGGATCTTCACAGTGTGCAACAACTCCCGGGTCAAACCATTAGACTGCAAGATGAAGTCCAAGGAATCTTGAGCATCCTGCGGATAAGCCACATCTCAAAGGCTTCTAGCCGGTTCATATCTGCCGCCTTCAGAGTCCAAGACTCCACGCCATAGATGACAATGGAGAAAATGTAGCATTGAACCATCCGCCACTGCAAGGCAAAGCTCAAATCCCGACTGGACAAAACCCGTTTCATGATATCGATATCACTCATATTGATTTTAAAAAATTTAAAAAACATTCGATATCAGTAAAATCAGAATTTTTTTCGATATTCTATCGATATCAGCGATATCGATATTTTTCTTCCGATATTTTATCGATATCGATACTGCCTTCCGATATTATTTTGATGTTATCGCATCGAAAGGTACATCGAATCGTCACTAAGCGGAGGTGCTCGCATCATTTTCTACAACACACAGCTTAAGACTAGTTCTCAACACTCGAGGTAAAAGCACCAATAGTGGACACATTGGAGACAATTGTCGCCAAAATTCGTATTGGAAATAGAGAAATCTCAATTCAAGTTTGGCCAGCTTAGACAAAATAAACTACGCAGTCGTGATTGACGGGTCGAACCTGCAACGATGAAAAATATACACGGATTTCCTTCTCTTACTGAATTACCGACTAGTTTTGGTAGGTACAGGTTTTGTAGAGCATTCTGAGGACTACAACTGGTGCCTGATGAACTGTGACTTGCGGGTCCGAAGAGGTTTTCGCTCTTCAAGAGATGTTGGTGAGGAACTCGTTCAGTTTCGAGTCTTTGGATGGTTGAGACGTTTTGGGCGGCGGCCTGCAAATGAACGATCATCGAAGTACGAATAAGCAACACGAGTACGAATGAATGAATGTTTTAGCGAATTTTCAAAGAAAATGAACCTATTGCAAGGGCCTCGACTTTTTTTTTTTTTTTTTAGAAAGGACGATCATGAAAAAAACTCACGGACTTGAGAGCAATCTACGGATATATCTGTTCTTCGGTCGCCGAAAGCAACGTATCCTACATATAATAGTAATATATAATAGTACAAAAGCAGCCCCCACACTACAGCCACAAGCTCTACATTAAAAACCAAATTCCACATTCCCGACGCCTGTGACACATCATAGAATCCTCTGTGTCAATTAAACAAAAGAAGAAAGAAGAAGAAGAAAAAACATTTAAACCCCCCCTCAAAATTTTTAGGTTTACGTTTCAAGGTACCTACGTAGAATCCAAAAATCGAATAATAATTTGGCCGTCCATACGCGGCACTTTCCTCAGTTAGCATTGACCGATTTTGACGAAATTTGGTATGTGGGCTCCATTTAGGGTCTAGTTGTGTCAATTCTAAGGGTTAAAATTTTGAAAACGCCCTAGCTCAAAAAATTTGATATAAAGGTATTGTTTTTCCTTCAATTTAGATAGTATTGAATTTTAGAGACCACGCGGAGGTCTGTAGGACAAACCGTTCGCTCCCTAAGAGAACTAAAGGGTTGGACATACGATAAATCAGAAAACACGAGTGTGAATCGCAAAAGAGGACTAATCTCCGTTCAAATTTAGGTAGGTAGTATCTATGGTTGGTAGGTGGTGACAATGACAAAGCCGAGTTCTTTGCAGACGAGTGATCAATATAGAAAAATAATAAACTTTTGTGTAATAATTTGCAGCGTTTTTTCTTACAAATCGCATACATTATATATTCCAGTTTTTATGGTAATTTTTGTTTTTTCGGGGGGGGGGGGGGGGGGATTTGATTACCCAAAAAACTCGGGCCTCGCCTTACTGCTTACAGACTTTGGCTAAAATTCAAGAAACATGGAACAAGCCTCATCCGCGCTTATCGCCGGAGTGGGGGTGCGGTTGTCGTTGACAAAATTCTCTTTTCTTCTCTACCTGCAACTTAACTCTCTTATAATCTTCACTTCCAAATTATCATTCAACTCCAGCTCATTCTCTGCTCAAACTTTTCATTACTATATTCTCGAATAAAAAAATCGTCTTTCTCCTTTTATACAGTAATTTATTTATTTCGAAACCAGAACGGTTAACATGTTGAATTAAAACATCAATTTGTTTCAAACTAATAATGTTGCGTAGAATTTAACATCAACTCGTCGAATCTGAGGACAGGGGTGGACCCTTGCGTGACGCTTTTCGAGTAGTTACTCCAAGGCTAAAACTTGTTCCATGGTAATAAAATTGAGGTGATTGGGAAGGAGGAGGGCTGAGGATGGAAAGGGTGTTTAACACTGAGGTCCCCCCCCCCCCCCCGCCCCATAGGGGAGAGATGGGCTTGAGTTTAACCAGTGGACACAAAAAGCATGATTTTTAGCGAATTTAAAAAAAAAAATGAAGCAATTGCGATGGCCTCAAAATTTTTAGAATGGACTTTTTCGAAAAATTTCTTCACTGAAATCCGTTTTGGAACGTTCTGAAACGACCCCTAAAGACTGTAAAAAAAAGATTTCTTTGAGAATTTGCTCATTAATCCATGCTGCATGAATGGACTTTTCATCATACAGAATTGCTTTGACTAAAATTTTCGACTGTCACCTATAATATATGTATAATTGTAGAATGTACCTGTATAATATCTCTTGGATTATCAAGTCAGGAGCCAGTACCTACTTACAATCCTTCAGCCTTGAGAGCTCGGCGCCGCATGACCATGAAGTACAGCGAAGGAGCGACCGCTCTGAGAAAGATGGCCGCTTTGGCGGTGGTGGGCGCCATTGTGAGCTCCGGCTCGCCACACCGAACAGCCCGCACGATTCTGCAAGCCACCTCAGAAGGCTCCAAACCAGTTTCTGTCGTCTCATCCATCACTACAAACATTCCAAGAATTGAATTTTCAAGATACAGTCAAAAGCACAAAATTAACCCAAGTTATGAACTTTTCCATTGATTTGAAAAAATGAAAGAAAAACCTCACATTCTTCCATAAAGAGCTAAATTGAAACAACAGACAACTGATGTTTGATCAATCAGCTAGAAATTAGATGTTTTTTTTTTTTTTTTTTTTGAGTAGAAATGTGTTACTTTACGCTCACTACGATATCTACAAATAGTGCGTACGTTGTAGTACGTGAGCATAAAGTAACGCCTTTCTACTCAACAAAAACACCGAATATCTAGCTGATTTTTTGTCGAGTTCAAAGGTGTTACTTTATGATCACTACCCCATTTACGAATAATGCGTATTTTATGTATGAAAAACGAAGGTTTTCTTCGAAAAATCCACTTTCTAGCAGTCGAAATCAACCACTGGATTCAGCTCAAAAAATTACATAGGAAATGATACCAGAATCGTCCAGCCATCTCGAGATCGAGGGAGACCATACACCGCTTAAAACACTGGATTTTCCTGTAAAACACACGTGTTTTGACATTTAAACTTCATTTACTCTTCCAATTTGAATGTTAAAAAGAAAAATTGATAGACCGTTGGAAAGCTGACAATCTGAGCATGTTTTCTCCGAAGAGTGCCCATCGAAATGGGCAGGCGTTCAGAGTGAAAACTTCGATAAAAAAAAATCAAATTACGGGAAAAAATTTATAATTTGCTTTTTAACTTGATTTTACAGAAATGCATCCTTGCTAAAAGATTTCGGTTTTACACTGGGTAGCTTGGAAATTTAACGCTCTTTCCAACGATATCCTTACATTTGAATGTACTTGGTAAATAACAGGAGTTATGACAATTTTTATGACGTGAGGTCGAAAACGCGAAAAAAACTTTGAAGTGAAAAAAAGGCATTTTGAGTTGGTTAAGGAAAATTGCTAAGACATTTTTTGTTGGAAATATTGTGTAGAATCGAAACCCGAAGTTGTGCCCATCTTGAGTGTAGACACCCTGTATAATAGTAATAATAATAGTTAGTAATAGAGGACAGAGCGTCCAAAAATCGTACCCCACAAGTGATATTGATGAAGTGCAATTTTTAAAAAACCCGCGGGAATGAGCTGGAGTGACGAAACTGCGCTCTAGCGACCGAGGACATGCTCTAAAGCCCGGCTTTCCTACATGCGTCTCTCGCCGCTGCGGCTGCGGCTCGCATTCAGCCGCATTGACTCCTTCAATGTATTTCATATGTGGCCTCTTTCCTACATGCGGCTGAGCCGCTGCATCTGCGGCTGGTGGAGCGCGTCTGCGGCTGGACTGCTCAAGGGACCAGTGCCTAGCTGCGGCAGGGATATGCAAACCCGCATCGTACGTAATGGATGGATGGATTCTTATAGAATTTCCAACACTGAGTAGAATGGATACCAATTCAGGCTTCTACATTCATTAGTATTGGAGACGTGCTCTGGATGATGTAACAATAGGTAACAATGAACCAACTTTAAGACGCCTCTAAATTGATAAATTTGGGAAAAATGCGATGGATTCTTATCGAATTTCCAACACTGAGTAGAATGAATACCAATTCAGGCTCCTACAATCATTAGTATTGGAGACGTGCTCTGGATGATGTAACAATAGGTAACAATGGACCAACTTTAAGACGCCTCTAAATTGATAAATTTGGGAAAAATTATTAGATTTCTATCTATATTCGTACTATCTGAACACTCAAAATAAACTAAATAAACTTCTTTGTATTTCGCACAAGTACAAATCGAACGACATTCACAAGAATAAAGAAATTTGGAAAAGACAAGACAATCGAGATTAACCGTTGCCTAGTTAACATGTGGTGTAAATAGTTCCAAGTCTGTGTGGAGTGATGAATGTAAAATTCTACCCACTAAATTACACTCCCCCTCACGAGCACAGGCTTGATTCTATAAACTTCATGGTTTAACGTCAAGTCCTAATCTCTTTCTGAAATTTATAAATTTTGGTCCAGGCAAAGCTTTTGTGAGGATATCAGCGTCCATTTTGCTTCCTCACTACCGAAGGTAGGGAAGCTTTGTATTCGTGAAAGAAGTGAAAAAAAAAATGTCCTCCAAAATCAAAATTTCCACTTGCTTTTTGCGTTTTAGAGCTTCCCGAACAATTTTGGTTCCGTGTCTGTCTGTCTGTCGGTCTGTCTGTCTGTCTGTGGTCAATCCTTGTCCCGGGCAAAACTATACTAACCTGTGGTCCGATTTTGATGAAATTTTCAGGGATTGTGCGGGTTAGGTCCTAGACGGTCCCCTATAAATTTCAGCACCTTCGGATCAGCTGAGTGAGCTCCAAGGCCATTTTCTCTCCTGTTGAACGCAGGAAGCTGAAATTTGAGAGGCAGGGTCAATGGAGAATGCTGAAGGTGCCTGAGTGGTCACTGATCAGCTGAGTGAGCTCCAAGGCTATTTCCTCTCCTGTTTTTCGCCAACTGATTCTATACGTCCATGTTACAATGAGTGAGGAAGCTATACTGCCCACCCAACTTGGCAGACGTCTGCCACGAATACTTCTTTTCTGTTGGCTGATATTTGATTTTTATAGGTCCATCATTAACTGCTTCCCTGATAAAATGTTCACGAATTTTGATATGCTTAGATCTTGGGCTGATGATGGGGTTTTCGGACATAGACTTAGCTGATTGATTGTCGTTAAAAATTGTAATACAATTCAACTTGAGTCCAGTGTCATTTGCCAATTGCTTGACGTGCATGGCTTCTTTGGCTGCGTGTGTTAATGCCATGTACTCAGCTTCGCATGATGACAGTGCAATGGATTTTTGTTCTTGGATTCCCAACTGAATGCAGCTCCCCCATAACTGAAGCAATATCCAGAATAGGAATGGTAATCTGTTTGATCACTTGCCCAATCTGCGTCTGCCATGCCAATGAGATTTTGTCCAGTTCGATGAAATTTTAAAGCCAAGTTTTTCGTTCCCTTCAAATACCGTAGCACTCTTTTTGCCGCTTGCCAGTGTTCATTCCCGAAACAATTATTGAATTGACTCAAATAACTGACGGCGTGTGCTATGTCGGGTCTAGTAGCAGTTGCTAGGTACATCAAAGATCCGATAAGGTTCTGGTATGGTAAGTTGCTGCTCGTTGTACCAGATTCGGATTTCTTCAACTTGATTCCAGGCTCCATAGGGTGTACAACAGGCTTGCAGTCCTCCATTTTAAATTTGGTTAGAATTTCGTTTAAATATTGCTTCCTCACTACCGAAGGTAGGGAAGCTTTGTATTCGTGAAAGAAGTGAAAAAAAAAAATTTCCTCCAAAATCAAAATTTCCACTTGCTTTTTGCGTTTTAGAGCTTCCCGAACAATTTTGGTTCCGTGTCTGTCTGTCTGTCTGTCTGTCGGTCTGTCTACTCAGTCAAATACCTGGTCTAAATTCAGGGCTACGGCCACACGACGGCGTACCACGGCTCGAGCAAGTGGGCTCCGTGGGACTTGGAGCTGAACTCGAACCCCATGGGGAGGAGAAGTGTCGACTGATGGCATAGCCAGAAGAGGCACAATCCTCCCTCCATCATTTGTGGGATAAGGTGATTCAACCTTGTCCCTCACCCCAATGTCCGAGGTCGGATCTCGGACCCTGATACCAAGCAGCCAGATGGACATGACTGCTGAGTGCTGAAAGTGCTGATACAATACTGTGATGTAAATATTTATGTACAATACCATCAATTGTAGCGGTGAAGTATTTTTTCCAAATATAAATTGTGAATGAAAGAAGTGAAAAAAAAAAATTTCCTCCAAAATCAAAATTTCCACTTGCTTTTTGCGTTTTAGAGCTTCCCGAACAATTTTGGTTCCGTGTCTGTCTGTCTGTCGGTCTGTCTGTCTGTCTGTGGTCAATCCTTGTCCCGGGCAAAACTATACTAACCTGTGGTCCGATTTTGATGAAATTTTCAGGGATTGTGCGAGTTAGGTCCTAGACGGTCCCCTATCAATTTCAGCACCTTCGGACCAATAGGAGCGAGTGCGCATGCGCAAACGTGAATTTTCTGGAACCTCGGTTTCTTGGTTTCTAATGAACCGATTTTGCTCAAATTTGGAGGTTAGTTAGGGACTAACTTCTAAGAGACACCCTATAAGTTTCAATCAAATTGGTCAAGCAATAGCCGCTGCGCATGCGCGAACATTAAATTTATTGTTACAACCAAAACTCCGCAACTATTCAACCAATTTCGATGAAATTTTCAGGGATTGTGTGGGTTAGGTCCTAGACGGTGGACCGCTAAATAAAGAATCATAATTTTTTCGCCAACTGATTCTATACGTCCATGTTACAATGAGTGAGGAAGCTATACTGCCCACCCAACTTGGCAGACGTTTTTTTCTTGAGATGCATAAATTGATCCATTATGGTGTTTAAATTCAATCCCCAGGCAATAGTTTAAAGTACCCAAATCTCTTGTTTCGAAAGTAGTTTTGATTTTCTTTTTGAATTCCTCCAATTTGTTTTTATTCGAACATGCAATTATAAAATCGTCAACATACACGGCAATAACAAGCTTATCAGTTCCACAAAACATGGTATAAACACATAGATCAGCGTGAGATGGTTTAAGTCCCCACTTTTTCAGACTTTGATCAAGTTTAGTGAACCATTGTCTACTCGCTTGTTTTAAACCGTATAATGCTTTTTCTAACTTGCATATTTTTTCTGTTTTTGTTTTTCTGAGGTTTTACATTTTCTTTGCTTTTGTAAAAATTGTTTGATCTTCCTGTCCACATTCTTCAACCACGATTTCTTGTAAAAATTTCTCCAATTCATCTGGTGTTTTAATGTAGATTTCTTCGTTTATGTCACCATTCAAAAATGCGGTTGACACATCCATTTGACTCAAAAATAAATTCTCTTCAACAGCTAATCCTAGAATGAATCTGATTGAGCTTAGTTTTGCAACAGGAGAGTATGTTTCTACATAATCCAAACCAGGTCGTTGTGCAAAACCTCTTGCAACAAGTCGTGCTTTTCTTCTTTCCAGTTCTCCATTCGCTTTGTATTTATTTGTTAAAATCATTCTTGAATCAATTGTACGTTTTCCATCCTTTTTATCAACAATAACCCAAGTTCCATTCTTCAAGTGAGCTTTTATTTCGGTTTTGATAGCATTTTTCCATTCTTCTCTATCTTCCCCCTCCAAAAGCCCTTGCACTGAGGTCATCATGGCATAATCATCCTTCAAATAATAATCCTTAGCCCACACAGGAGGATGTTTGTCTCTCACTGGACGTTCAGGAAATGATGCAGCTTCTTCATAATCTTCAGAGGAGGTTTCGCTTTGTTCATTATGCTCATGGTCTTGGTTATCAGGACTTTCGCTATCATTCCGTTCTTCTTCCTCTAAAATCCTTCTTTCCTCTTCTTTTCTTCGTTGTTCCTCTTCTTTTCTTCTTTGTTTCTCTTCTTTTCTTCTTTGTTCTGCTTCTCTTCTTCGTTGTTCTTCTTCTTTTCTTCGTTGTTCTCTGATCCTTGTTTCCCTTCTGTCAATTCTTGATCGTTATAATTCTGTACTTCCACATTAACTAATTCAGAGTTTTCATTTAGTCGTTCTTGTGGAGCATCTTCTTGATCAATAAATTCAAAATTCATATTATTAATGTCATCTGCATAATACATAGTGTTCAAGATTTTGACATCTCTGGTTATCTCTGTTTTTCTGGTCGAAGGTATCCAGATCTTGTATGCCTTTGAGACATTTGAATATCCTACGAATATTCCTGTGAGAGTTTTAGACTCAAACTTCCCACGATTTGGCTTCTTTCTCAAAACATGAGTTTTTGACCCAAAAATGTGGAGGTGACCAACAGCTGGTCGTCTCCCCACCCATCTCTGAAATGGTATTTCGCCATTTATTCCACTTGAGGGTATTCTATTACAAAGATAATGTTGTAATTAGGCGCTAGGTAATCAGCCTTCTTTCTTATTGGTTGGATCAGCCCCCACTGGTGCCTGACCCGCCATCTTACTAGTTAGTTCAAGTTCTCTCTTTCGTCCATGTGTCTCGTCTCTCTAAATTGTTTTAATATTGTGTGGTTACGGAAATACATATTTCTCCCACTCGCACTTCTGTTGTTTCTTTTAAGAAACCATTAGGTTATGGGCCCAGCACGCTTCCACTGCTTTCCACTGCTTTCCACGCTTTCCCACGACCAAGTATTTGAGCAGTCTGGTCTGATGTAGCTAACTTAAGGCATTTATTCTCGGATGACATGTTATCCATTTCAACGAAATCTTTCTTCTCAGCACACATATGAGAGCTACTGCCACTATCTAAACACCATGACGATGAATTTAGATTTGATTCTGTAGAAGTGAAAGAATGTTCAGCTTTTGCAGTTGATTCGTTTTTATTTTTCGTGAAATATTTGGATTTACAATCTCGAGCCATATGACCAATTTTATTGCATGAGTGGCATCTATATTTAAATCCAGAATTTTGAGAATCTTCGTTATTTTTATTCAGGGGTTTGTTTCTGTATTTTTGATTTTGTGGTTTTTTGTGGTGATTAGAATACAAAGCACCTTCGAGTTCTGAGTTTGAGGAAGAATGACGCGCACTACCTCTTGCTTGATTTTCTTCGAAAATTTTGACCTTCAAATCATCAGGAGACGGCAATTTATCGCGTGTTTCAATCGCGACTCTAAACGTTTCAAAACTTGGCGGAAGGCTATACAACATCATGATCGATAGCAAATCTTGATTGATGTCGATAGACAATTCCCTAAGTTTGTCAACCGTATCCAAGAATGAATTCAGATGATCACGAACATCCCCATTATCTTTCATTTTTAGTAGTATTAAGCGCTTCAAAAGAGAGGCTTTTCGAGCAGGACCTTAACTACTATAGCTGTTCTCTAGAGTTTCCCATAATTCTTTCGATGTCGTACAATTTCTAATTTGACTTAACTCACTAGGTGAAATAATCAAAATCAAATCGGATCTGGCTGATACGTCACACTGCTCCCAATCAATTTTCTTCAGAACATCAGTAGGTTTTGGTTCTGAACCATCGACGTACCCCCATAAACCGTTTTTGATCAACACAGCTTTGGCTTGAACCTTCCAAGTGTCATAATTATCTCTTTCGAGAGGCTCAATTCGGTAATTAGTCGAACTCATTTTCTTATCGAACTAATTAAATTGGAACGCACTTACTCAATCTCGCTGAGTAGAATCACTTGCTGGCGCACATAACCTATTAGATTTCTATCTATATTCGTACTATCTGAACACTCAAAATAAACTAAATAAACTTCTTTGTATTTCGCACAAGTACAAATCGAACGACATTCACAAGAATAAAGAAATTTGGAAAAGACAAGACAATCGAGATTAACCGTTGCCTAGTTAACATGTGGTGTAAATAGTTCCAAGTCTGTGTGGAGTGATGATAAGTAAAATTCTACCCACTAAATTACAAAAATGCGATGGATTCTTATAGAATTTCGTACTGCCAGGTTTTGTTAGTTCTTCTTCGACGAGTGAAGCTACGAAGTTGAATTGGCTGAAATTTAGCCGGAAGAAGTTCCGGAACTTCACTTCATCACTATTCAAATGATCTTTTACCAAAACATGAAAAGCCCCTTCCGAACGTCGCAATCCAAACAAACTATCTTCTTCTCTCCTCATTCCTCCCATAATCACCCTTTCCTCCTCTTCCACAATCCACCAAGCCAATAGACCCTTCTTTCTTGACATTCTGAACACTACTGAATGCTTGAGCCGCATGGCTGTTGCGTCCAGACGCGTGTAGGAAAGATACCCCCCTGCGGCAGCCGCAAGCTCTGCGGCTCAATGTGATCGCGAGCCGCAGCCGCTGCGGCCAGACGCGTGTAGGAAAGCCGACCTTAAGCGCTTGGTGGCCAAACCCAACACCAGCGCCACAGAAGAGCTGATGCGGCTAAGCCGCAAGGAAGTCAGGTTAGTGGTCAGCCTGGTAACAGGCTTTACTCCACTCCGATTCCATCTCAACCGCATTGGGGTAAATCAAAATACAACCCTTTGCAGGCTGTGTGGAGAGGCCGAAGAAAAAGCCTCCCACATAATATTTGACTGCGAAATGCTTTCAGATCGCAGGTTTTACCTCCTCGGGTCACCTACACCCATGGAGGCTTTTCCCAGCACAAACCTAGCCAAACCACTACTGGCCCTTACCAAAGGGCTAGGACTCTTTGACTAGGAACAGAATCCGCGGAGTAGCACAATAAGCCACTAGGCTTCAGCACTTTGGGCTCCCATCACCCTGATCCGCGGATTCATCTACAATCCACAATCTAGCGACTGAGCAGTATACTACCGCCACCTGGAGGTTGAGCTGAAAGCGGGGGGCGAGTTTTCCATTTTTTCGTTTTTCAACGTTGACTGAGCTTTCCTCCTACCTTCTTCCATGCGTAAACCGTCACATTTTCAGGAGGAAATTAATTGCTATGTTTGCCTGGAGGAGACGCCACTGAAAGCGGTCAATCTATCTTTCACTGTGAATGATAAATCCTTATTTGCAAAGGTTTTTGCTCCAATTCAACTCGACTCACCTCCATACTGGTTGCCAACGCTGGTCATGGCGTTCAGCGACAGGTTGGTCCTGATGTACCCCGGACTGACGACAGTCACGTCGACTCCCTCGTGAGCAACCTCCGCTCGTAAGCTGTCCATGAATGCCTGAAGCGCGTGCTTTGACGCTGCGTAGGCTGATCTGAAAAGTATTATATGCGGTGAACATAAGACTCCCCACATTTCAAATTACCTTCACCCTTAAAACTTCAAGTTGAAAAGACGAAAATGAAGAGATTCATAAGGGAAAGGAATACGGGCGGTGATTTATCATGCTTTTTCAAGAACTTAAAGTGGAAGCTGCGAACAATATTAATAAATATGGCAGGAAATCATACGTGGGCCACATCAAAAAGATGATGATTATTGGCAAAAGGATGGATTACTTGATTAAAATGTGACTTGGGCACTTCAATGGTTACTGGTTGCTAAGGAAGCAAATCTGGAGATGATATTAACAACGATCGCATTTTGGTCAGGTGAAATTTGAACGGAGATTAGGTGATTCACACCGTGTTTCTGATTTGTCGTAAATCCAACCCGTAAGTTCTCATAGGGAGCGAACGGTTTGTCCTACAGGGCTTTGGGTAGTCTCATTCGGTCTTAAAAACCAAATACTATTTAGAATTACTTAAAAACAATAGGTACCTCATTGAAAAAATCGAATTCAAAAGCTCCATTTCGGGTCTAGTTGTGCCCCGAAAATTTTGATTGACGTAGGTCACTTCTAAGAGTTCAAAAATGAATTTTGAAATTTTGAAAACGCCCTAACACAAAAAATTGTTATATAAAGGTATTGTTTTTTCCTTTAATTTAAGATTCTATAGAATTTTTAGAGTTTTTAGAGACCACGCGGAGCCCTGTGGGACAAACCGTTCGCTCCCTACGACAGCTTAAGGTTTGGACGTACGATAAATCAGGAACACGAGTGTGAATCGCAAAAGAGGCCTAATCTCCGTTCAATTTATAGCTGACCGAAATGCGATCGATGTTTTTCTTCATGTTGAATGGTTGGTGGCTTTGTAGACGAGTGATCTATATAGAAAAATAATAAACCATTAAGTAATAATTTGCAGCGTTTTTGAGGAAGAAATCATCGATTTTCCGTCGAATCTTTCCGAGTATCGTTTCCTTAACGAATCATTTTTCCTCTGACATAATTTTATGAATTTTACAGTTTCTTAACACTTCATTAGGATTGATTCATTACCCTTCATAAGAAAATCGATGATTTCGTCCTCAAAAGGCGACTTTTCGGCTGTTTCAAAAGGGACATCACCACGCGATTCAGCGTAGAAAACAGTGCTGAGTGATGTGCCACACTCGAGGTCTACCTTCATTTCAATTGTGGCGCAGTCCCTGGGTTGCGCATCTTTGAGCGCTCACTAAGCGGGTTGCGCGAGTTGAAAAAAAGTTGTCGAAGTAAAATGTTCATAAAATTTGACGTAGGATTCGAATTTACTATAAAAACGCTGCAAATTATTACACAATGGTTTATTATTTTTCTATATAGATCACTCGTCTGCAAAGCCTCCAACCATCCAATATGAAGAAAAACATCGATCGCATTTCGGTCAGCAACTCAAAAGTAACACAGAGATGTAAAAGAAAAGAAAAAACGTCTGCCAAGTGGGTGGGGCACATAGCTTCCTCGTATCCATAACCCGATTATATAGATGATCCGATGCATAGTAGTTGATCTCAAAACACCAATCTCTAAGTACCTTCCATTACCCTCATAGGGGACCATCTACACGCTAATCTGGATAATCCTAAATCCTAGAAAATTTCATCAAATTCGGATGAAAAATGTAAATGTTATGGCTGTTACAAGGGATTCACGTTTGCGCATGCGCAGCGGCTACTATCATTCCGAAGGTGATGATTTTCATAGGGGACCATCAAAATACTAATCTGTAACATCCCTGAAAATTTCATTGAAATCGGATGGAAAATGTAGACGTTATGGCCGTTACAAGGAATTCAAGTTTGCGCATGCGCAGTCGCTACTATCAGTCCGAGGATGATGATTTTCATAGGGGACCGTCTACACACCAACCCGCACAATCCCTGAAAATTTCATTGAAATCGGACAATAACTTCGTATAGTTATGCGCGTTACAAGGAATTCATGACACACAGACAGACAGGCAGACAGACAGACAGACACACAGAAAGACAGACAGACACAGAACCAAAATTGTTCAGAAAAGTCTAAAACGCAAAACGCGAGTGAAACTTTTGATTTTGGAGAACTTTTTTTTTCGTCCTTGAAAAGTGAAAACAAAGCTTCCGCTACCTTGGTAGACTCGGAAGCAATAAGAAATTAAGCTCACCCACATGGGTACATTGGCAGTTTTGAGTAGGTTCTAGCCCGCACAGAGGTAAATACTGAACTCCTGGTGTCAGTCGAGATGAGATGCTGATGTGTTTACAGCGCTATGTCTCGATAGGACATCATATCTCTTAGACCTTCCAGTAGTGCCACCGATTGCCACGAAGTTACTACCCTTCTTTAAACGTAACCTTACGAAATTTCGGACGTGACAGGTTCCATTTGAAAAAACAAAGTTGATCGCGGTCGCTCATGGTTGCGCTCTGCGCAATTTTGTCATTTTCGAATTCAACGCAAACAATGATGAAGAATGGCGTCGATCCGATTTGGTTTCGTCCAAAATTAGAGAAAATAAGTGGGGGGAGCGGAGTTACTTGGCCATCCTGTATTTACACCCTAAATACACACTATCGAATATAAGTAAGGAATGTACCCACAAATTCCCCCTTTTCAAGGCTAACAGTGGCAGACTGGAGGGGTTGGTGAACAGGCAGTCTCCAAAGCCCGTCCTAAGTACTAAACCACGTCAAAGTTGGAAATTAGCGTCATCACGAAAATTTGTCTGATTAGCGGATAGGCTCTACGTCATCTCAAAGTGTCAATATTAAGTCATCTGTCATCGACTTTTCACGCAAGATTCTTCCGCCATCACAGACGGAGCGGATCTCTTCTATTTCGACAGATACTCACCGATAAGGGATTGCAATTCTTCCTTGCACGCTGCTGACTGTAACGATGTGTCCTGATTTCCTCTCAATCATCCTCCCTAACAAGCCTAGAAGAACAAAATTCATTATTTCATGTTATACACTACAGTAACAATTGTATGTTATGATGTTGCTAAGTTAACGATGGTTGTCAAGTGAAGATTGTCTTCAATAAATTCGTTCATTCGTGTTCTAGATCAAACCAATGTAGCTTTATTTCATGGTGTCAGGTGAAAAACATTAGATAATATGAAGAAAGTGGAGAGAGAACTGCAAAGGCTGGCCGAAAGGCAACACGAACTTGAGGAGGAGCTCCGGAGTCAGCAGGGTAACCGTGAAGAAGAAGGAAATGGACGAAGGGGGGAACAAAAAGTTACCAAAGTTGAGGACCGTTCCTCAACCAGCTCCAGTATCACTGGAAGGAAACATAGCGGAAAATCTCGAATATTTTGAGAAGGCGTGGAAAAACTACTCGGTGGCCAGCGGACTGGAAGAGTATCCGGAAAGGGTGCGCGTGGCAATTTTGTTGTCAGTGATCGGAAACGATATGCACAAAGTGTATGAGAAAATACAACAAACGGAAACAGAGGACGAAACCGCAGAGGGGGTGATAGAGAAACTGAAAGAGAACTTAACTCATAAGATAAACAAACGCTTTGAGAGGTTCAAATTCAACATCGCCAAGCAAGAAAAAATGGAAACGTACGCGCAATATTTTTTAAGGCTGAAGACGCTGAGAAAAACTTGTAAGTTTGGAGAAATAGAAGACGAGCTGCTGCTGGACAAGATAATATGTTCGATAAAGGATCCAAAAGTACAAGAAAAGTTATGGTTGCGAAAAAACATTACGCTGACGAAAGCTATAGATATATGCATCGCAAGTGAAACGGCAGAAAAACAGCTAAAAGAGATATCTGAAAGAACGGAAGAAGTGATGAAGATACAGAACAAGCCAGGACAGTGGAGTGGATATACACAGAGAAAAGAAGAGTATCAGATGAAAAGGAAGAAGTGTTCGTACTGTGGATTGGCGTACCACGAGAAGTTAGAAGAATGTCCAGCCAGAGAACAGGTATGTAGTTTTTGTAAGAGACGAGGACATTTTGCTCGAGTTTGTTACAGACGCGGTAGGAAACAAGAGGTAAAAGCAATAGATGAGGAAGACAGGGTGATGGAAAATGAGGAGGAACAACTGTTAGCGATAGGAGGAGGAAAGCGAACGATAACGGTAAAGCTGGGAGTAGTACAAAACAACGATAGAGTTGTCAAGCAAGAATTTCAGCTTGACACAGGGGCCACTTGCAACGTAATGGGGGTGGACGCCGCAAAAAGATTGACGGGAGTAGAGAAATTAGAATTAAAACGAACGCAGACGAGGTTGAAAGTGTTTGGGGGAGAGATCATGAGACCAAGAGGTGCCATGCACGTTGACATTATGCACAAAGCGAAAAGGTACACGTTACAGTTCGAAGTGGTGGAATATGACCACGTACCAATATTGTCAGCACAAGCATGTGAAGACCTTGGATTGATTAAAGTATGTAAAAAAATTGAAGAAACAGGAGAACAAGGGAACGAAGAAGCTACTCGGATTGTGGAAGAGTATGAGGATATATTCCAAGGAATAGGGAAACTGGAGGGAGAGGTAGAACTAGAAGTAGCCAAGGATATGAAGCCAGTGAAAGAGACACCGAGACGCATACCATTGCCGTGTGTAGCGTTACTGAAGAAAGAACTGGACCAGATGGTGAAAGACGGAATCATAACGCAAGAGCCAAGTGTTACTGATTGGGTGAGCAATCTAACTATTGTGAGAAAAGGAGACAAAATCAGGGTGTGTCTGGATCCAAGAAGGTTGAACGAAGCTCTAAAAGATACGAAACAACAGTTACCAACAGTAGAGGAGATTCTGCCTCAGTTAACGAACGCTAAAGTGTTCACGACAGTGGATGCGAGAAAGGGGTTTTGGCAGCTGGTACTGAGCACAGAAAGCAGTAAACTTACAACATTTTGGACTCCATTCGGAAAGTATCGATTTCTAAGATTGCCATTTGGGATCACTACTGCCATGGAAGTATTCCAGAAAAGGATATTAGAAATCCTAACAGGGGTTCCTGGATGCGCAGTGATAGCAGACGACATACTTATCGTAGGCAGGGGAGAGACGAAACAGAAAGCAATGAAAGACCACAATGAAAACTTGCGAAAATTGTTTGAGAAGTTGAGAGAAAAAGGCCTAAAACTGAATAAAGAAAAATTAAATCTATGTAAAACAGAAACGAAATTTTTCGGGCATATACTTACGGAACAGGGAGTGAAGCCAGACAAAGAAAAGGTGGAGGCGATAAACAACATGCCGCAACCAGAAGACAAAGGAGCAGTCAGAAGATTTTTGGGGATGGTCACATATTTGAATAGATATATTCCACGTTTAGCTGAAGAAGCGCATGTATTGAGAGAACTAACAAAAGACACAGTAGAATTCAGATGGACAGAAACTGAGAAGAAGGCCTTTGAGAAGTTGTAAAAAACGATAAGTGAAGCTACAACACTGAGATATTATGATGTAAAAAAAAAAAAAACCCTGTGTTGTTGCCTGTAAAGTCGGTATACGGGCGAAAGTTTTACGTGACAACGACTTTGAGTGGTAAAATAATTTTAATGTTAATATTCATTCGTATAGTAGGAAGAAGGATAAAATAAAATTCTTTGTCAAGTTGCACAGAGTAGGTATTTCCCGTAGGTAGTAGGTATTTCCCATGGGTGGGGGGGGAGTGAGTGCCAGGGAAGGGGGGCGGGGCGCTCCCGCTTTTGTGATCGCCGGGGAAGGGTTGGACGCGGGGGGGGGGGGGTGCGCGGGGGGGCGCTTTAGGGAGCGCCGAGCTGCACCCCCTCCGTGAGCGGAGCGTAACGCAGTTTCTTGAAGTGTCCCCGGTAAACCAATTTATAGGACGTTATCACGTCAAAAAAAAAAAAAAAAAAAAACTCCAACGCCCAGGCTTTTTGTAGGATAATCTCCTTTTTGCCACAACAACTAAGGGGCGAAACTGTGGATCTTTTCAAGTGGGGCACCTCATAGGCGATCCACGATACCCCGGAGTTTCCCGATATCGTCGGTACCCATTGCCTCACCGCCCTGGGTTAGGACGAGGGGCCGGCAGAGAGATTCGAACCTGAGAACTCGTAGCGAACCGAGTGAACGGCCCGTCATTCTCTCTGCCCGAAGTGACCGCGCGTTTAACCGCTCGGACACCCCGATCCCCAATGATGTAAACAAGGCTGTGGTAATTCAAACAGACGCATCGTCGTTTGCAGTTGGAGCGGTGCTGATGCAAGAAGGTTTACCAGTGGCATATGCTTCTAAGACACTATCAGAAACACAACGGAATTACGCACAGATTGAGCGGGAGATGCTGGGGATCGTGTATGCTTGCCATAGATTTGACCAGTATATTTGTGGGAAAAGCGACGTCATGGTGGAAACAGATCACAGCCCACTGGTGAATATATTCAAGAAACCGTTACTCAAGGTGCCAAAACGTCTACAGTGCATGATACTTGCGCTCCAGAGGTATAACATCACGCTGAAATACACAAGAGGGTCAGAGATAGTCCTCGCGGATACGTTGTCAAGAGCTCCAGAAAGCACGAGACACGTTGAGAAATCTCATGAAATTTATGGAATCGAAGAAATACTAAGGGAAATAGAGGAGGTTTCGCCAAGAGCAGAAGAACAGGAGAGAATGTGGGAAGAAGGACTGCCGAAGGGAAGGGTAACAGAGGATACATTGGAGAGGATAGGTGAAGCTTCTGAGAAAAATGAGGAGTTGAAAGCCTTAAGAAAGACGATTATGGAGGGATGGCCTCAGAAAAGAACGCAAGCGAAGGAATCAGCTCCCTTCTGGAATTACAGGGAGGAGTTGGTATTGGATGGGTCACTCATCTTAAAAGGAAAACAAATAGTGATTCCAAAAGAATTGAGGAGAGAACTGAGACAGAAACTGCACGCAGGGCATCAAGGAATAGAAAGAACAACTAGACTGGCAAAAGAATTAGTATACTGGCCAGGAATGTATGCAGAGCTGGAAGACACAATTCGCAGTTGTGAGATATGCCAGAAACATGCTGCAAACCAGAGACCGCAAGAAATGATGTCCCACGAGATACCAAAGGGTCCATTCGAACGAATAGGCATGGATTTGTTCGAGTGCACAGTCAAGCAAAAGAAAAGACACTTCCTAATTTTGGTAGATCACTACTCAGACTATTTCGAAGTGGAAGAAATGGATACTTGGACAACGAAATCAACAGTGCAACGATGCAAGAAGCAGTTTAGCAGACATGGGGTACCGAAAACAGTGATTGTAGATAGAGGAGGGAATTTTGACAGCCAGGAGTTTCGTGCGTTTGGACAGGAGTGGAGTTTCGAAGTGAAATACTGTAGTCCGCGACATCACCAAGGGAATGGGAAAACAGAAGCCGGAGTGAAGATAGCCAAGAACCTAATATTGAAAAGTGTAGCGGCAGGGGAAGATGTGTACAAGAACCTGTTGGTATGGAGAAATACACCAAATAAAACTGGATACAGCCCAGCACAGAGGATCTTCGGTAGGTGGTTGAGATGCGATCTACCAGTGTATGAGCAGCAACCGAAAGTGATTGACCAGGAGGAAGTCCAGAAGAGAATAGGAGAGTGCAGAAGAGAGAGCAAGAAGTATTATGACAGAAAGACGGTGAAGAGAAGAGATCTGAACGAGGGGGAGAAGGTATATTACAAGAAGAAACCGGAGGATAGAGAATGGGAGAAAGGGATCATAGAAAAGGCAGAAGGGAACAGATCATATACTATAGTCACAGAGCGAGGAACCAGGATACGTAGAAATGAAATTCATATAAAACCCAGAGGAGAGGTCGCACACGAAGGAAGTCAAGAAGAAGGGAATGGGAATCGAGATGTTCCGAGAAGATCGACAAGGACAAGGCGCAGCCCAACGTACTTAAACGAATATGCATGAAAGGGGGGATGTTATACACTACAGTAACAATTGTATGTTATGATGTTGCTAAGTTAACGATGGTTGTCAAGTGAAGATTGTCTTCAATAAATTCGTTCATTCGTGTTCTAGATCAAACCAATGTAGCTTTATTTCATTTCAAACGCATACTGAGATGGTGGTTCACTTTACTCAACTTTTTACTTTTACAAAACTGGAATCATCAAAATCTAACAGTAATTGCTGGCGAAATGTGGGGAAAAACGTTCATTTAGTTTGCTGCTCCCAATTTTCTCTGGCTATTATTGTTCGATTTTGATGATTCCAGCGGCAATATTTCAGTTTTTCAATTCCCTAGACAGCTGCACTATCTAATGAATTTCGAAAATATTTAACATTTGAAATTTAGGTACAACTTTTAAACTTGAGCGCCGGTTCTTGAGAGAAATACTAACCCAGAACGAGGAACGAACGGCGACCGACTGAGACCGCTTCAACTGCAACGCTCCCTTGGTATACCAGTCATCTGGAGATAACTAGTACTTTTTGATTTATTATTTCCAATAATAAAATTCAAAATTTTGGAGTTAAGAGGGTCTCAGTCAGTCGCCGTTGGTTCCTCGTACCGCGTCAGAATTTCGCTAAATTGCAAGCGCTCAAACTTTAAAAATTGTAGCTAAATTTGGAATTTTCAAGGATTTTGACATTCATTAGTGCATCTGCCTAGGGAATTAAAAAACTAAAATATTGCTGCTGGAATCATCAAAATCGAACAATAATTGACAGAGAAAATTGGAAAAACTTGACTATTTCTCTGGCAATTATTGTTCAATTTTGATGATTCCAGCAGCAATATTTTAGTTTTTTAATTCCCTAGGCAGATGCACTAATGAATGTCAAAATCCTTGAAAATTCCAAATTCAGGTACAACTTTTGAAGTTTGAGCGCCTGCAATGAGGAATTTCACCGAATTCTATTTCGGAAATTTCTATCTGGCGAGGGATACCTAGAGGAAAATCGGGTTGATTTTGGAAAATAAGTCTCCTGTTATTTTTGGGAGACATTCAAAACTTATGAACACAAATAACCGGGAAACGGATCTCTTAAACGTGAAGCAGAAACGCTCGCTGATTGGCTGTTCAGATCGCCTTCTCCTCCCAGTGTTGCCCGATGGAACGACAAAATCGTGTTATCTAAGAGGAAAGTTATCAAACAAAAACAGGGGAAACCTAATTTTCCCCATCTCGCTTTTTCTATTTTTTTCTTCAGTTTTTCGATTTCGAACTTTGCTGTTTCATGAAATTTTGCATCTGGGGACTATGGATTTCTCGATCTCAGCGCTTCAAGCGGCCATAACTGAACTATTCCAGCATGACGTCATTTTCCCGGTTTTTTTTAAACATTCGTATTTTCTACACTGTTTTGTTTATTCGTAAATTAGGAAGTTCGGGCTGAAAGTTTGCCTTAGGAGTTTTTCGAGGTGCTGAATTCGATTTTGGGGTCAACAAAAATAGGAAATTCCGACATGGTGAAATTCCTCATTAAGAAGAATTGGTCCTCATTTAGCGAAATTCTGACCTGGAACAAGGATAGAACGGCGACCGACTGAGACCCCCTTAAGGGTCGGACTTACTATAAATCAGAAACACGAGTGTGAATTGCAAAAGAGGCCTAATCTCCGCTCAAATATTAGCTAACCAAAATGTGATCATTGTTCGTTTTTGGTTTTTACTTTCAATAATAAGCCTTTGGAATCGTGCAAGAAAAAAAAATTTGACTCCCGCCCCCCCTCAAAAGTTTATGTTTTACGTTTCAAGGTACGTAGAATCCGAAAATCGAATAAAAAATTTTCCGTCCATCCGCGGTACGCGGCACTTTTCTTAGCAACCCTGGACCGATTTGGTTCAAATATGGTATGTAGGCTCCATTTGGGGTCTAGTTGTGCCGCGAAGCTTTTGGTTGATGCCAGTCACTTCTAAGGGGTGAAAATTAAGGGTTGAAATTTTCAAGAGTGCCCCAGCTCGAAAACTCTCGAAATAAAGGTATCGTTTTTTAACCAATTTTAAATAGTATTGAATTTTTAAAAACGTCTGCCAAGTTGGGTGGGCAGTATAGCTTCCTCACTCATTGTAACATGGACGTAGAGAATCAGTTGGCGAAAAAAAAGAAAAAAACCCTGTGTTGTTGCCTGTAAAGTCGGTATACGGGCGAAAGTTTTACGTGACAACGACTTTGAGTGGTAAAATAATTTTAATGTTAATATTCATTCGTATAGTAGGAAGAAGGATAAAATAAAATTCTTTGTCAAGTTGCAGAGAGTAGGTATTTCCCGTAGGTAGTAGGTATTTCCCATGGGTGGGGGGGGGGAGTGAGTGCCAGGGAAGGGGGGCGGGGCGCTCCCGCTTTTGTGAGCGCTGGGGAAGGGGAGGGGCCGCCCGCCTTTAGGGAGCGCCGAGCTGCACCCCATCCGTGAGCGGAGCGTAACGCAGTTTCTTGAAGTGTCTCCCGGTAAACCAATTTATAAGACGTTATCACGTCAAAATTATGATTCAAAGAGTTATTGAATACCAAAATATTCAAAACTGACCTGTGGACCACTAACTCGATGACAGAAAGAAAGATGCAAAAGAGACTGTGATGAGGGCTCAATTTGGTTTCAACAATAATTGACCTGCAGACCACAACATTTGATCACACGATAAAAGAAGCAATTTACACGGGAACCTGGAAGTAAGTGTGGGCACGAGTAGTATGATATTTGTATTTTCAACGTAGAATTTTATTTAGCGGTCCACCGTCTAGGACCTAACCCACACAATCCCTGAAAATTTCATCGAAATTGGTTGAATAGTTGCGGAGTTTTGGTTGTAACAATAAATTTAAAGTTCGCGCATGCGCAGCGGCTATTGCTTGACCAATTTGATTGAAACTTATAGGGTGTCTCTTAGAAGTTAGTCCCTAACTAACCTCCAAATTTGAGCAAAATCGGTTCATTAGAAACCGAGGTTCCAGGAAATTCACGTTTGCGCATGCGCACTCGCTCCTATTGGTCCGAAGGTGCTGAAATTGATAGGGGACCGTCTAGGACCTAACCCGCACAATCCCTGAAAATTTCATCAAAATCGGACCACAGGTTAGTATAGTTTTGCCCGGGACAAGGATTGACCACAGACAGACCGACAGACAGACAGACACGGAACCAAAATTGTTCGGGAAGCTCTAAAACGCAAAAAGCAAGTGGAAATTTTGATTTTGGAGGACATTTTTTTTTTTTTTTTTTCACTTCTTTCACGAATACAAAGCTTCCCTACCTTCGGTAGTGAGGAAGCAAAAATAGAAAAAGCAAGATGGGGAAAATTAGGTTTCCCCTGTTTTTGTTTGATAACTTTTCTCTTAGAAAACACGATTTCGTCGTCCCATCGGGCAACACTGGGAGGAGAAGGCGATCTGAACAGCCCAATCAGCGAGCGTTCCCGCTTCACGTCCGTTTTCCCGGTTAGTTTTGAAATCAAAAATTTTGATTGTCTCCCAAAAATAACAGGAGACTTATTTTCCGAAATCAGCCCGATTTTCATCTATCCCACACCATTAACTATTCAGGAAAAATTCAACAGAATTCGGTGAAATTCCTCATTGTTCAGTAATAACAACTGGAGGTTACACAGATACCTCCAGAGAAGATAAATTCTTGTTCCATGAGCTGAAATTGTTCAGTAATAACAACTGGAGGTTACACAGATACCTCCAGAGAGAAGAAGTTATCTCAATTTGGCCAAAATTCGGCTTAGATGGTTGTTCCATAACAAGGTCCACTCTATATTATAGAAAAGTAATAAACGTTTCTGAAATAATTTGCAGCGTTTTGGAATGGCGAAAGACTAGTGACACTGATATCGGGTAGCCTCATTACAGTTTTTGTAACAAGTAACAACCCAAAAACTGCTGCGATACTCAAGTCCGGTGATTATTTCAGTGCAACTAACCTTTTGTCAGGGCAACCTGCCCCAAATAGTTGACATCCATTATTTTAGAGTGGACAGACATCGTGGTGTCCGTTATCTTGCCCCTGTAGGAGATGCCGCCATTGTTGATGAGAACGTCCACACAACCGAAAATGGCTTGAGCTGTAGCAGCTTTTTCCTCCATTGAATCAACGTCTCCGAGATCCAAAGTCAATATGGCTGGAACGCTGTTGTTTCTCAACTACAAGTTGGCAGAAATTTGAAAAAAATTATGGTTGGATCGCTTTAATCAGCTGAATCGGAATTTATCGGTAACTTTGAAAACGCACGTGTTTCAAGTTGACGAGCTCATCTCGCACTCTCTCCAACTCCTTGGAGCGTCTGGCAGCAAGAATCAGTTTGCAGCCGCAACCGTAGAAAGCGTGCGCCAGAGCCTCGCCGAGCCCAGAACTGGCTCCAGTGATGAGCACCACCTGAGGAGAAGAGCCAAAATTAGTGGACGGTTGTAGGTTGCGTCTATCAACGATCATATTAGTTCTGATTGTTCTCGAATGAACGCTACGGTCGCCTTATGCACCCATTTTAATTAATCAGCTGATGCGCCCGTCACCTCCTACCTATTCCGATCCCGATCCCCCTCTCACACACTCTAGTCCGAGACCCCGTCTAATTAAAAAAACCATCTTCAATAAAATTATAATAACAGTTTAAAAAGTGCCGTATTTTTATTACTCATTCCTGACCACCAGATAGAACACGGCCGAATACTTGGAGAGAAAGCAGTAGCCATGACGCTATTCTAATAAGAATACCCTTACAGCGATAATAGGTTTGTTCCAACAGAGGAATGCATTTGGAAGGCAATCGAACCGCAGTTCACAGCCTTCTTAATCGCATTCCAAAACTGTCGAACTGTTCAACTTCCCTGTAGGAACGCTTTTTGCCGTTCCCTTATTTAACGTTACACAAACCGGAGCTCACGTTACTTCCAGTTTCATGTGTCATTTCACCTCTGCTCATTTCGACCAAAAAGTACTAGCCATGTTTTGTTTACCTAAATGAAATTATGTGGTACATTTGTAAAACGTTTTTACATTTGGTACAACTCTTACTAAATTTGCTTTCCTAAATTCAAATCAATGTTACCATTCGTGTACCTATGTGATTTTTGTTGAATCCTTCCAACATTTACAATCCATTATCATTTGTTTACATCTATGTATTCTGTTGTAAAATGCTATTCTCATCTCCATTAAAGTTCTTTACTCAAATGCTCTTTTAATTTTTAGACAATACCTCTCCTGCGTTTGAAAAAAAAAAACGCTTCAAATTTATACAACTGTGAGCCTCGGCTCACTGGATCTAACCCAGCAGTGAAGGGGGTTGAGCACCGCCGCCCCAGGGTGCCACCACCATCTCAGGCGCCCACCACCAGGGGCGCGCACGTCGGCTTGACGTCACCATCCGCCAATCACAGGTCGCCACGAATCCCTGCCCGGACACCTGTTGACGGAGGGTGGGGGCTCCAACGAAGAAATGAGCTAGTCACCGCATGGAGCGGCCATATCCGTCCCAGTCCTGAAGCTATCAAATCCATGCCCTTCGCTTAAGTCTAGATACGAATATCGAACCCCCTTAAAGCAAGTAGTGTTGGAACCCCTCTCGATATCATTCCGCCGAGAAAGCCTTGTTGCCCACGAGTCTGATATACGAGTTTTCCCCCTTTGAATCCAACAGTAAGACTTCGTGACATCCATCTGGACCATCTTCTCATCGCACCACCTTTGGATTTCCTTTGGGCCCCACCGCTGTGAGTGTAAAAACTAATCTATACATTGGCCAATGTAGTTGTGTTCAATTGTGCAGGAATAACGAGTTCAAGTCGAGTAAATGAACAATTTAGTAGTATCAGTCAGTCAGTCGAGTAAACGTTAAATTGTGTAAAATCAAGTAGAGTCGTTTGCAAAGTCATTTGTAAAGTCGTTTGTAAGAAGGAGAGAAAGGAGATTGAAAACGCACTAATTTCATGTAAAACCTTTTATTTTGTACCTTGTATTTTTGCTCACAAGAAACTTAACGTAGAGTCATCATTACCATTTATTTTCATTAAAAGAGTTCCTATTAGCTTGTAAAACTGCATTTCTCATTTAACTACCTTAAATTCCGTAACAGACAGGTTTTACGTGTGATCACACCATTATCGTGCGATCACACCATTTTAGTGCGACGCATCTTTTTCATGCGTGCGTAGTTCACCGTGCACAGCTTCACTTTTCGTGCACTAACAATTCCCTTCAGGAAAATAACTTCAGGCCTTCAGACCTTAATATATTCAGAGATTACCAGCATTAGACCCTTCAGGTATTATTTTGATTTTAAGAGCCTTCAGCTACCTCCGAACTGCTACAGCTGTCTACCAGGTAATTATTAATTATTTCACTATTAACATTAAACTCAATTACCTAGCTTATGTCAATATAGCCTCTCAACCTATATTTGGGTCGGTTTCAAAAGGGCTTACTCGAGAATCTTCAATTCAACAGTGAAGCCCAAGCTTACACAACTATGGGCCATTACAGTTTGTAAGAAAACGTCTCGTACTATTTTGCATTTTTAATAGACTTGCCCTGAAAACGTATGAAAAATTAGTGTACTGTTTTTTCGAAATAAAAAAAACTTAGCAAATCCCCTACGTTTCGGCAACTGCTGGAGTCCTTGTCCACCTGTTTAACTTCTACAATGTTTAATACAGAGTTTTTTTCTATCAGGATTAAAATTAATTAATAAATAGACCAGGATGATTTGAAATAACCAATGCTGTGTATGGACGACTATGAGGTGGAGGGTGGGGTAAACTCTCAAAAAATACACTAATAACTGGATAACTCACTAATAAAAATGAATTTAAGCAATGGAGTAATAATTGATTTTTGGGGTAGTTGTAATTGAGAAGTTCGTGTTGCATTAGCACATTTATTAAATAATAAAAAACGCTGCAAATTATTACACAATGGTTTATTATTTTCTATATAGATCACTCGTCTACAAAATCACCATCCATCCAATATTAAAAAAAAAAAAAAAATCAAAAAAAAATCCAAATCACCAACCATCGATCGCATTTCGGTCAGCTCTAATTTGAACGGAGATTAGGCCTCTTTTGCGATTCACACTCGTGTTTTGATTTATATATATGTATATATATTTCAATTTAAACCCTTAAATTTTCGTAGGGAGCGAACGGTTTGTCCTACAGAGCTCCGCGTGGTCTCAAAAAATTCTAAAAATTCTATAGAATCCTAAATTGAAGGAAAAACAATACCTTTATATCAAAATTTTTTGAGTTAGGGCGTTTTCAAAATTTCAAAATTGATTTTGGAACCCTTAGAAGTGACCTACATCAACCAAAAGCTTCGGGGCACAACTAGACCCCAAATGGAGCCTACATACCAAATTTCATCAAAATCGGTCAATGCTAAGTGGCAAAAGTGCCGCGTACGGCGGACGGCGGACGGACGGCCAAATTTTTATTCGATTTTTGGATTCTACGTACCTTGAAACGTAAACCATCAAATTTTGAGGGGGTGTTAAAATTGTTTTTTCTTGGTCGATTCCAAAGGTTCATTATTGAAAATAATAAACCAAAATGAACTCCACAAAAAATGGAATATTTTTCCTACTTTATCCATACTTTTCCAGTCACAGTATTACATTAAATTCATTAATGTATATCTTACAAGTAACGCAGTACATTAAAGGAAAAACCAGGTGGACCGATATCCAAAAAATGAAACTAAAGTTATAAGGAGAAGAGGGCTGAAGAATGAACAAAATACGAACACAAAAACAACACCAACAAACCCGATTGGTTTGCAAGAGATGCGAAGTGAACTCCACGAATTCAATTTTAGAATGAGCAGGTTATGAAAGAGGTTTCAAAAGGGAAAGGTTTCCTTTTCGACAGGACCCCTTCGAGCCGTCCACTTTCTTCCGAATGCATTCCAACTGCAGTTGAACGGATTATTCTGTTGGAACAGCGGTTGGTTTGATCCGTTGGACGGTTCGTCCTGTAGGAACAGCAGTTAGGCTACTGCGCATGCGCCAGTTGGTTTCCTTCCAAATGCCGTTGCTGCACAAGGAACAAACCTAATGACTAGGAAACTAATAAGCGTGCATCTCCCCGCCATCCTAAGCGCATTGCCGTAGCTGCACTCTGGCAGTATTTTTTGAAAGAAGGCCGAATGTACCACTTTCTGTTTGAATGTAGGTGTAAAGCACGAGGTGGAGAACTGTTTTCTTCTGAACTGATCCAGCTTGTCCGCTGATTTTCCCTGAACAGGATTCTTTACGACGATAGAGGAATATTCCGAGGAAATCCAAAGGAATCTGGCGAAGGAAAGATGTCTGTTGAGCTGCCTTCCAACAAATTAACACCGTACAGCGAGGACGTGCGGTCATTTTTCGACGGAAGAATCTCAACTGTTTTTCATCGTTGGAAAACCTTGCAAGTCCCAAAACGCCGTAGGTATTTTCAGAGAATAACTTTCTTAATACATTTTTCCGAATTTTTCTTTCTGGATTATTAAATAGAACTCAAAATTACCGAAACTCAAAAATCGACCCTACGGTTTTACTTTGGGCGGCACCATAGGTGAGTCTTTCTGGAGGGAGCAAGAAGAAGTTTCTTCTTCTGAAAAGTCCCTCCTCAAGAGCAGTCTTCTACCGAATAGTTAGCATCGAAAACATTAACAATTAACTTGAGCAACCAACAACTGAGAACAGTTCAGAACTTGGAATATGAAAAAAACCTCATTTGTGTCTCCTACCTCTTACATGCTGAGTTGAGACAAAATACCTTACCTTCCTATTAATTATTGTTATTTTTGCGTGTCGTCGAGTGAAGGAGATGACCTTCTTGATGCGGCGTTTGTGTTTTCTTTAACCCCTACTCAACGAAGAGAGAAAAGTCCCTATCCTAACTGCAGCACTGTCGCACCGGCGGCTTATTAGCCAGACCGACGTGCGGAGTGCTGGGAGTTCAGGCTAGCCCGACAGCCCAGGCGTTTCATAGAAACCTTACCGACGGGATGTGGGATATTTACCTATTGAGCCTAATACTTCGAGGAGAACCCTTGATGAAGGAGAAGGTAGAGAGCGAAATGAACAAGACGAAAGACTGGACTAGAAGGCATACTGAGTGAGCTTACATACTCGTATAGTTTCCTTGGGGGAGAGAGAGGTGGAAGGATGACGTCATGTTGACGTGTTTCCCCGTACCTCGTCTCCCCAGTGATGACTCACTCAGGGATGCTCCAGTATGCCTTCTAGTCCAGTCTTTTGTCTTGTTCATTTCACTCTCTACCTTCTCCTTCATCAAGGGTTCTCCTCGAAGTATTAGGCTCAATAGGTAAAGAGGAATTTCACCGAATTCTGTTTGTATTTTTCCTGAATAGTTAATGGTGTGGGATAGAAGAAAATCGGGCTGATTTCGGAAAATAAGTCTCCTGTTATTTTTGGGAGACAATCAAAATTTTTGATTTCAAAACTAACCGGGAAAACGGACGTGAAGCGGGAACGCTCGCTGATTGGCTGTTCGGATCGCCGTTTCCTCCCAGTGTTGCCCATTGGGACGACGAAATCGTGTTTTCTAAGAGAAAAGTTATCAAACAAAAACAGGGGAAACCTCATTTTCCCCATCTTGCTTTTTCTATTTTATTCTTCAATTTTTCGATTTCGAACTTTACTGTTTCGTGAAATTTTGCATCTGGGGACTATAGATTTCTCGATCTCAGCGCTTCAAGCTGCCATAAATGAACTATTCCAGGATGACGTCATTTTCCCGCGTTTTTTAAACATTCGTATTTTCTAAACTGTTTTGTTTATTCGTAAATTAGGAAGTCCGAGCTGAAAGTTTGCCTTAAGGGGTTTTTCGAGGTGCTGAATCCGATTTTGGGGTCAAAAATAGGAAATTCCGACATGGTGAAATTCCTCAATCTCCCACATCCCGTCAGTAAGGTTTCTATGAAACGCCTGGGCTGTCGGGCTAGCCTGAACTCCCAGCACTCCGCACGTCAGTCTGGCTAATAAGCCGCCGGTGCGACAGTGCTGCAGTTAGGATAGGGACTTTTCTCTCTTCGTTGAGTAGGGGTTAAAGATCGAGAAGGTCATCTCCTTCACTCGACGACACGCAAACATAACAATTATAAACAACCTGTTCCAGAAGATAGATTAATATATTAATTATTACAAAATTTGCAATTTAATTTAATACATTTAATGTCAACTTCCGAAGGTTACTTTGACACCCGAATTCGGTGATTCTATTGTAAGTACAAAGTGTTTAGAAACCATTTCCACAGGTGTTACTAACTACGTATTCGAGCAGAGCTTACTTTTCCCTCCAGCGACCTAAACCGCCTCCCTTTGCAGATGAGGTAGATCGCCCACGGAATCGCCAGAGGAAGCAAAGCCGTTCCGAATATACTAAGAAGATACTGAAGGACCGTCCTGGAAAAAGAAGTTGGAAACGATCAGACAGCGAAAATATGATTAAACTAGCTGAAAAACCTGCTAAAAGCAGGCAAAAACAAATTGTAGATTATGTGAGAAAAAAAAAGTTGATGTCGTGGCCTGGAATCGAACCCGGGACCACACGTTCGTGCGACGTACGGTTGGGGTTTTATGTATATAGATGATTGGCACTACATCCCTTACCAGAGATCCCTATTTAACTCCCTATTTTTTCGAATTCAGTATGAAGCGTTTATTTCGTTGGATGGGGGGTGCGCCTTGATTTATTAAAGATTTTTAATCGAAAGTAGACTACATCCTGAGAATTTTGGCACCAACCGCGACCTTCTAGCGTGAGCTGTTTCTATGATTTTTCAAAGTTTCGACCGTTTATGACGTCACGCGCCCTTCTCGCCTGGGCGGGACCCCCAGCCCACTGTGACGTCATAAACGGTCGAAACTTTAAAAAAAATTCATAGGAAAAGATTTACACACGCTAGAAGGTCGCGGTTGGTGTCAAAATTCTCAGTATGAGGTCTACCTTAGATTAAAAATAACAATAAACAGTTTTTCCTACCCAGGCGCACACCCTATTGTAAACTTGTTTTAAGCTAGTTGTTTTTATTACTCTTGAGTGGAGACACCCCGAAACTTCGAACTAGTACAACAAATAGGTGGGTAACCAATCAAGAACATAGTCACATAGGAAACTTCGACGTACAAAATAAAAATGTAATCTGTTGTTCTCACCTGAGAGATGACATCTTCACGTCTGCCATCAGTCAAGTTCTCAACAACGAAGTAGGTATGGAGTACGGAAAATCACAACCAGTTACCAACCAAATATTTGACTCGGCATGTTGACTGATCAAAATCAAATAGATTCAACTCGACTTGAAGCACAAAAAATACCAGAGAAAAGTTTACTAGACAAGACAAAGATGACATGAAATCATCATATCATCCTTGAAGCGGCGTAATTTGAAGATAAAAACTTCTTCTTCTTCTTTCTCTGCTTCTGACCGTAACGGGGATGCGAGGTCACTTTGTGGTGCTTCCACTACAATTTATTTTTATAAGTTTCTGTTGATTTAGTTGTTGGTCACAACAACAGGTGTTTTGTTAATAAAACGAGTTCACAATTTTCTTCCGATCCAAAAACGTCTAGTCATTTTATATTCTAAAACTTCTAAAGATATTTTGTATTTACAATTCCAGAGGTACACCAAAACTTCTTTCAAAAACAATTACATTGCCAGTCGGAAATGGCAATGAGTTCAGCATTAAAGACAATTCTATAGCAGACAATTGATAGGACTTCTTTTACATAAACTTGTAAAATATTTCTATCTTGAAAAAAAACTGAATTGTCTTTCCATATTCATTGAAAAATGAAGACTTCAAATAATTTTGAGCTCAACATCTTCACGTTTACCTGACTTTGTTTCAATGGGCTGGGCGCTGGAGCTTGAAAATTTTCCAAAATTTTTACCTACACCACAAATGCCAGTCACACAGCTGAATACTTCATCTGGAACTTCTGGGCAGATCAGCTAACGACCCTAATGCTACTGTGTAGGTGGTTCCTAATGTAAGCCTATGTGCTTGGCAAACAGAATGCCAGTGCTGAGGACAATTTTCAACACTGCCACCAATTTGTAAGCCTACTTGTCTAGGTAAAGTTGACAAAAGAATTTAGTTACCTAGTCCAAGTAGCAACTGAGTAGGTTCCTGAAGGGAAACTACTTTGTGTTTCACTGTGAAATGGGGGTCACAAGAAAAAATCGAACAACTTAAAATTACGTTAAATTTAGGGTAATAAATTGTATTTACCTTTTGAAGTTATGGTAGCTCTTCGAAGGTGTTGACTCTGTTGAATAAAAATAATAAAATGCTGTTAAACCTGAAGGGTTGTTCTTTATTTACCTCGGATCACCTAGTGTGTCCTTTGCCGGAAGGGCGTGTTCTCCGTGTTCTGAAACACAAATCTAACCTGATCGTCCTCGTGGATGTGTTCTCGACGAAATGTGTCCTAAGGACACGACCTGATGGGTCTGACTTCAAAGAAAGAATAAAGTGAATTCAAATGGTTTTATTTCTACCCCTAGTGAGTTTTAGCTGAGATAATATCTCAGCTAAAACTCACTTCCTGCAATATTATTGCAGGATGAACTGAGAAACAACACAAATACGGAGTAGAATACCAGGATCAAGTGTTTATTACATAAACATAAATTTGAAAGGAAATATTACAAGCCTGAAGGGCATATGTTCTTTTTACACAAATTGAATTTAAGGAGATCAATGGAAATGACAAGAATATTCTCTGCAAAAGTTCCGTAGCTAACAATACATTCAATTTTATCCTTCTCAATCAATTTTACAATCCGTGTTCTCACCGTGTCTCGTGTCTTTTCAATAACAATTTTACAACTCAACTTTTACCAAATTTTACTATCAATCGTTACTTTCTAATCACTGTTTTGTTTCACCTGCCCAACCATTTGTAAGCCTGCGTGCTTATTCTATGTGCTTATCAAATGGGATGCCAGTATTGAGTACAAGTCCCAACGCTGTCACCAATTTGTAAGCCCACTTGTCCAGGTAAAGTTGACAAATGAATTTAGTTACCTGGCCCAAGTAGCACTGAGTAGATTCCTGAAGGGAATCTAACTTGTGTTTGACTGTGAAATGGGGGAGTCGAAAAAGACCGAAACAACTTAAATCTACGTTAATTTTAGGATAATATAGGGTAATTACCTGTGAAGTATGGTAGCTCTTCGAAGGTGTTGACTCCTGGGTTGGTGAAAAATAATAATAAATGATGCTTTGAAACCTGAAGGGTGTTTTATTTTACCTCGGACCTCCAAGCGTGTCCCGTGCCAGAAGGGCGTGTCCTGCGTGTCCTCTGTGTCCCTTGTGTCTTCAAATTGAGACACGAGAAACCCAGTTGACCACGAGGTTGTGTCTTTTCTCTGAAATTGTGTCCTAAGGACACGACCTGATGGGTCTGTAACACAATAAAGAAATGACGGAATTTGTATTAGTTATTTTACCCCTAGTTGCTGATACTGATCTGATGCAGGGTGAACTCAAAGATAACCACAGAATTGGAGTAAAATACCAGGAAATAAGTTTATTACACAAGATGAAATGTTATGGGTTGACTCTACAAAGTTACACAGGCCTGAAGGGCGCAGTTTCTGAGATTACAACCATGAAATGGACAATTTTACAATAAAATGAAATGGTTTAAACAATTATCTTTCTTACAAGCAATACCTTCAGTGTCCTTTCTCTTTACAGTTTCCAAGCCGTGTCTCTACCGTGTTTCGTGTCTTATCAATTTTACAATCTGAATCCTTTCTCGTTTTCCGTTTTACAAAGCTTTACTGTACCAAATTTCAATTCTGATTACTAATTTCTACACTGTTCTCTTTATCACCTGCCTAATTATTTTGGCCAAAATATATTAGGTTAAATTTGTCTGTGCACTCACGTGTTGGGCCCGAAGGTAACCTCGACGGTCTTGATGCTGATGGTTTGAAGGGTTGATGTCTCGAAGAGTCCAGGGAATTTACTACCACTGACTGTTTAAAGACAAGGGATGGGGTGACTTTCAGCCGGAACCTAGTCGTCGCGCTTTTGGGGGAAGAACGTTCGGCCGGAACCTACTTGTTCGAGCTCTCAGGACGGTGTGATGGCCGACGTGGCCGGCCCGGTCTAGAACGTTTCCCCCTCCTCTCAGTCACGTGATCCACGGCCTCCTGTAGCCCCCAGGCTGCCATCCGGCTCTGTTTCGCAGCCCCTTGCTGCTGCTGTGGACACAAACAGCTGGTGTCTTTCTTTGGTTTCGTGGTTGACTCAGGGCTCGGACGCCTCAGATGGAGTTCGGCGTCCTCATCGTAGGGGGGCGGACCACGCCCCCGTAGAGCTGGCCCGGATTACCCCTCCACAGTCCTTCGCCGCAGGTGGCTCTGTGGGGGCGGCATCTTGGGGTTCAGGAAGGGGGGTCTATTGTCTTGTCCCCAGCCCCGTCACTCTGGTGTCATTCGTGAGCGGGGCTCACATCCCTCGCCCCCCCGGGAGCCAGGGTCATCAAAGATGACACTGGGCACCGGCAGTGGGTCTGAGGGATGCGCCTTCCTGAAGGCCAGCTCGTAGGCGTGGCGCCTGCAGCCGCGACAGTTGGCAGGGTCCCTCTTCAGCTGGTGGTCCGTGTCGCAGGTGGGTAGATCTTTGCCTTGGCGGTGGAGCGTCTTCAATCTTTGCCAAAATTCCTTGCATGCCTGGCAGCGGAAGGTGAAAAGGCGTGCCGTCACCTTCCCGCATACCAGACACGCCAACGTCCGCTTCTTGATCTTTCGGGTAAGGCGGACCATCAGGCTGTGTCGGGTGGCGATGGAACTTGCGTCACTCAGCAACCGCTGAGGCTCCGGGCACGGTTCCGGGAACCACTCCGCATCCTCCTCGCCGTCGGACTTGGGTGACTCGGAGCGTGATGGCGGTGTGGCCGATCGGGGCCGCGTGGTCTTCGCTAGCTTCGTCTGATTCGGGGATACAGTCCCTGGAGTGGCTGGCCGATCACCGGACGGGGTGATGGGCGAAAAGGCTGGTCCGAGGGGGGACGACATCAACTCCGGAGCAACTGCGTCGGTGGTTCTCGCCGCGGGTGACTCCACGGCAGGCTGCTCCGTAGGCACAGGGTTCGTGGTCTGCGCCGCGGGTGACTCCGACGGCCCCTGTGCCGTGATGTCGTTCAGCGCATCCCAGGCAGCTTGCCTATCGCTATCCAAGGCCTCTCGCTCGTCATGCCAGTCGGACTGGCGTTCTAGAAGGGCATCGCGCTCCTCAGCGATTCGTTGGTAGATCGGAATCCACTGGGCCAACTCGAGGATTCCCTTTAGTGCAGCCTGGCCACTCGCCAACCGGACCGCCGTTAACTCCGAGCATGTGGCGTACCTTAGCAGACTGGCCACCTCCTCCAATCTCTCCAACGGGTTTCCCGCAGGCAAGGCCGTGTTAACCTGTCCATCCGGCAGGGACCGAAGCTGCTCCGCGGTTCTCTCCGCTCTCTCCCGCACCTGTCGGCTCAAGGGATCCGGGACCAATGGACCATCCTTCCACTCCTTCTGTCGCCCCGACATCCTACAACAAACATAAACACCCTATGTGTCATCCTGACTGGGAACTGCTCGAGAATCATTTACTTCATTTTTGTGGGCCATTTACAATCAGGCAGGTAATCATAAACTCCAATTCGGCTTGACCAACCAATGTATGTCAAGTCGAATTAATAGTCAAAGTTAAAATTGGGTAACCTGAGGGGTTCAACTGAAATTTTTGTGACTTGATGAGTCCTACTGAAATTCGTTGACCTGAAGGGTCGGAATTGTCTTTGTCTGATGACACAGGCCAATCCCCAGTGTGTCTGAGGCGTGTCCCGTGTCACCGTGTGTCTCGTGTCGTGTGTCAGTCTTTTCCCAAGGTTAATCCCCTAGGTGCTGGGCACGACGCGCGCTTTTTCACGGAGCTTTGAGGAAGACGGGTCGTGGGTCTCTTGCGCAGCCGCGACAAGATGCTGTCCGGTGACTCCAATTCCGGGGATTCAATAGTTAGCCGACGGAATGTTTCACTTCTGACCTCCTCCTCTTGACTCTTCTTTGGGATGTTACTCTTATCCGCTTCGATCAACGGAGTATCTTGGTGTTCAGGACTCGTTCCTTCCTGCAGTCGTGTTCCTGTGTCATTGAAACACGGGGGACACGACGTGTCTCGTGTTCCCTTTGGCGTGTTACTCGTACTAATTTTGTGTTGTTGTGTTTCAGGTGCTTCTACGAGCTTCGACGTCGACGGTGAGATCTTCAACGGCTCCGACGACGGACGTGCAATATCACTCAGGAACTTTTCCATTTGCATAATTTGCGTATGAAATTTATGCAGCAATTTCCAAGTGGCTTTCTTCTCTCGATGATACCTGTTTTTACGAACTTTCGACAATGTGGGTTCGCGCTGGTAAACAGCGGCTAGTCTGGGTGGTTCGATTTGGATTCGGGTTTTCTCGGGTGCGATGGTTACTGAAGTACTTCCTCGGGAAGGACTGCCTGACCTCACCATGTCCTCCTCGTCACTGTCGTCCGAAGTTTCGTTTGGCGTATTAAATGATGTGCCACTCGACGACGTACACGGAGTACTACCTGGGGTCCCATACAATGTTCCGCTTCTAGTGGACCTCGTGTCTTGGTGTGTCTCCATCGGCAAGTCTGATCCTGCATTTTCCTGCGTCCGTGGTGGTTCGTTCATGCTCCTCTGAGGCACGTTCCACCCGTGTCCTTCCGAATCGGATTCGTCGTCCGTATTGGGTTCAATGGTAAACGCTTTTGTCCATTCTTCAAGGGTCCAACACCATTGAGTATTGTTGTCATGGTCCTTTCTTGAGGTGACGTAGTCTCCTCCTGGGTCTCCTACTTGCGGTCGGGGCGGAGCCCACTCTGCGTTGGGGGGCGTGTCCTCCCGCCGCGCTGTGCCTGTGTTTTCGATTGCTTCGGCGCTCGTCAAAATGGGCGGGGCGCTCAGTTCGTCCGTAGGCGTGTCCCGTCGCTCCATTTGATGTTCCGTTAGGTGTAGTAGGGGGCGTTCTGGAAGGGGCGTGTCTCTTGCCTCGTGGTGTTCCTTTCCTTGTGTTTTTGGCACGACGTTTCGGGGCGTGTCCTCGATACTCCTTACCAACATACGTGCTGGGAAGCTGGCTGTTGATAACACAGGGGTGCTAGGGAGGAGGGGACCTGTGCCATATTCATGGTCATCCTCTTCAGGTTCGCTCAACTCCCTCCCCTGGGCCCTCAACACCATGCCTCCATGGTGATGTCGTTTCCGCGCCTCCGAAGAGTTCGCGTGTGTCCTGTCACCTTTCGGAAGTTGGAATCCCATGGTTGGTCCTGTCATGAGAGTTATCGGTATTTTACGTAGGACATCCAGCCCTAGAAGATCTAGAGTAGCACTTCTTCTTGCGAAAACAAGGAACGTGTGGTCGAAAGTATGTCCGTCAATTTGTGCTCGGATATTCTGTTGACCTGCGAAGCACAAAGCCGATCCATCTGCTCCCCATGCTACGGCATCAGTCGGGTGTAATGGTATTCCGGATACTGGTCGAGCCAAAACTGAAAGGGCTGCTCCGGTGTCTACTACCATTTCGCGCTCTTCCATCCCTAATTTAACAGTGATGCGCATCGTTCTTGACAATGGTGCCTCGACAGCAGGGATGTGTGGTTCTACAGGTGGTTGTTTGTACCGCGCGACCTCCATTACGTGCGTCGGTTCCTGGGTTGGTTGTGACACAGGTAAGAGTTTTTTCTTACGGAAGCAGTCCACCTCGAGATGTTCTCTCTCTCCGCAAAAATTACAGTAGATTGTCTTCTGTGGACTCATTGGGCAATCCACCGGGAAATGGGTTCTGTCCGCGCAGAACATGCAAGGGAAACGAGGAGTTGGTTTCTCCTCCCTCCTACGTTCCTCGGGAAGGTAGTTTCGTTGTCCCTCTTCTGCGTATTTCTCGTACTTCCTTGGTGGTTTGTCCTTTCGGGGACACCGCGCCGCAAAATGCTCAAAACTGCCACAGTTGTAACAGCGATTTCCATTATTAATCGCGGCTAAGTCCCATCTTTCTTCCACTTCCACCGTGTCTCCAAGTGTCTCCTCCAGGTCCTCAGCTCTCTGGAGTGCTTCGTTGATGTTAATTGGTCGGTTCGATATGAGATGAACGCTGATGTTCTTTCCGACTCCTCGAACGAATGCGTCGAGCGTTTTTCTTTCCACCCATGCGCTCCTCTCGTATCTTCTGAGACGGTCTCCTTCCTCTCGTACCGCACAACGTGCCAGGCCACGGGCTCTGTCGGCAAACTGCCTCAAAGTTTCGGACGGATTACGTTTGATTGTCCATAGTTGAGCTGCGGCTTGTTGTGGGTTTTCTCTTTGAAACCAGGTCATCATGTCTGCTTTCACAACGGTATAGACATTGTCAGCGTCTAGCGTGTCATCGCGATCGATTAAGTACTGCTTGGCCGTGCCTCGTGTCTTGGTCCTCAACAGCCGATATTTCTGCTGTTCCGTCAGATTTGCTGTGATAAGGTCGAAATTCGCGAAAAATGAAACGACACTTAACGCGCCTACCACATCTGGGTCCCAAGGCTCGATTTCCGCCATAACAGCTCGCGGTAAGTCATTTTGTTCGTTCGTGTGAGAGGTGGTCGTGAATCTTTGTAAGAGAAGATTCATTTCTCTCATTGTCTGGGTCATAGTTTCCACGACTTCTAGTCCCACCGTAGGTTTTGCCTGGGGTGCCTCGACATCAGTGTCGCTGACATCCACGTCATCGATCGGAATTGTATGATCGTGTTTGCGTGTCCTTGGTGAAAAGACGTTAGTCGGTGTTTTCGTCATGTCTTTGTGGGTAAACATTTGGATTTCAACAAGAAATATGTGAAACGGGATAAAATGCCCACGTTTCGTCAAAAAGCAATAAAATGAAATATAAACAAAAATATAGAAATTTCTCGAAGCTTTTCCCAGATTTACAATAGTCGGATGCACATCCTACCTATTAGTTCACCTGATCAGCTTTTGGAAATTTAATTGTTGTTCGGTTGAATTTAATTTCACAGTAAACACGTGGCTCACGAATAATATTTTATTTGTGTGAGTTCGTCGCAAGGCTAACTCGCGATCAATCCCACTTGCTGCCACCAATTTGTAAGCCTGCGTGCTTATTCTATGTGCTTATCAAATGGGATGCCAGTATTGAGTACAAGTCCCAACGCTGTCACCAATTTGTAAGCCCACTTGTCCAGGTAAAGTTGACAAATGAATTTAGTTACCTGGCCCAAGTAGCACTGAGTAGATTCCTGAAGGGAATCTAACTTGTGTTTGACTGTGAAATGGGGGAGTCGAAAAAGACCGAAACAACTTAAATCTACGTTAATTTTAGGATAATATAGGGTAATTACCTGTGAAGTATGGTAGCTCTTCGAAGGTGTTGACTCCTGGGTTGGTGAAAAATAATAATAAATGATGCTTTGAAACCTGAAGGGTGTTTTATTTTACCTCGGACCTCCAAGCGTGTCCCGTGCCAGAAGGGCGTGTCCTGCGTGTCCTCTGTGTCCCTTGTGTCTTCAAATTGAGACACGAGAAACCCAGTTGACCACGAGGTTGTGTCTTTTCTCTGAAATTGTGTCCTAAGGACACGACCTGATGGGTCTGTAACACAATAAAGAAATGACGGAATTTGTATTAGTTATTTTACCCCTAGTTGCTGATACTGATCTGATGCAGGGTGAACTCAAAGATAACCACAGAATTGGAGTAAAATACCAGGAAATAAGTTTATTACACAAGATGAAATGTTATGGGTTGACTCTACAAAGTTACACAGGCCTGAAGGGCGCAGTTTCTGAGATTACAACCATGAAATGGACAATTTTACAATAAAATGAAATGGTTTAAACAATTATCTTTCTTACAAGCAATACCTTCAGTGTCCTTTCTCTTTACAGTTTCCAAGCCGTGTCTCTACCGTGTTTCGTGTCTTATCAATTTTACAATCTGAATCCTTTCTCGTTTTCCGTTTTACAAAGCTTTACTGTACCAAATTTCATTCTGAATTTACTAATTTCTACACTGTTCTCTTTATCACCTGCCTAATTATTTTGGCCAAAATATATTAGGTTAAATTTGTCTGTGCACTCACGTGTTGGGCCCGAAGGTAACCTCGACGGTCTTGATGCTGATGGTTTGAAGGGTTGATGTCTCGAAGAGTCCAGGGAATTTACTACCACTGACTGTTTAAAGACAAGGGATGGGGTGACTTTCAGCCGGAACCTAGTCGTCGCGCTTTTGGGGGAAGAACGTTCGGCCGGAACCTACTTGTTCGAGCTCTCAGGACGGTGTGATGGCCGACGTGGCCGGCCCGGTCTAGAACGTTTCCCCCTCCTCTCAGTCACGTGATCCACGGCCTCCTGTAGCCCCCAGGCTGCCATCCGGCTCTGTTTCGCAGCCCCTTGCTGCTGCTGTGGACACAAACAGCTGGTGTCTTTCTTTGGTTTCGTGGTTGACTCAGGGCTCGGACGCCTCAGATGGAGTTCGGCGTCCTCATCGTAGGGGGGCGGACCACGCCCCCGTAGAGCTGGCCCGGATTACCCCTCCACAGTCCTTCGCCGCAGGTGGCTCTGTGGGGGCGGCATCTTGGGGTTCAGGAAGGGGGGTCTATTGTCTTGTCCCAGCCCCGTCACTCTGGTGTCATTCGTGAGCGGGGCTCACACATTTTTGGCCAAAAAGTAGTTAGAATTAGTTTGTGCACTCACGTGTTGGGCCCTAAGGTATCCTCCACGATGAAGTGGTAGGTTGATAAGAGCTCTCCAGACGATCGACTTCTTGATCCGTACAGAGATTTTGGGGGATACGACTCTACAGTTCAGGTGTTTTACTCGCGCTGACTTTCGAGAAGGGGGATGACTTTCAGCCTGGACTTACTCGACTAGCTTGCAGGAAACGTTCGGCCGGGACCTACTTGTTGCGCAGTTGGGGACGGTGTGATGGCCGCTTCAAACGGCAGGATCCAGGCGTTTCCCCCTCCAGTCGGTGACGTCAGCCACTGCCTTCTCGACCACCCAGGTTGCCATTCGGCTAAGCTGATGGTTTGCTGCTGAGGTCGTCACTGGTGGTATGTTCCACCCCCGGAGTCATGGTGGAAGTCGACTCGGACGCCTTTGGTGGTGTTCGGCGTCCTTCCAGTAGGGGGGCGGACCACGCCTCTCGGAACTGGCCCAGATTACCCCCCCACAGTCCTTCGCCGCAGGTGGCTCTGTGGAGGCGGCATCTTGGGGTCCAGGAAGGGAGGTACTTGCTTACCCCAGCCCCGTCACTCAAGTGTTATCAGTGTGCAGGGGCTCACATCCCTCGCCCCCCCCCTGGGAGCCAGGGTTGTCAAAGACGACACTGGGTATTAGAAGGGGGTTTGAAGGATGTGCCTTCCTGAAGGCCAGTTCGTAGGCGTGGCGCCTGCAGTGAGGTCGCGCTTCTGGCGGTGGTCTTCAGCGCATGCAGGCAACTCCTTCCCTTAGCGGTGCAGGGTCTTCAGGCGCTACCAATATTCTTTACAGGCCTGGCATCGGAACGTGAATAGCCTGGAGGTCAGTTTTCCGCATATCAGGCACGCCAGCTTTGGTCTCTGTGTCCTGCATGTCAATTGGCCCATGAGACTTGGACGGTTGGTTGCTGCAGTGGCGTTTTCCAATAACGTCTGTGGTTCTGGTACTGGGCTTGGGAACCACTCCAGATCCTCGGCTTCGGTCATCGGTTGAGATTGGGATCGTGATGGGGGCATCGCTGATCAGGGGCGCGGTTGTTTTCGAGAGCGGAGTTGAATTGGGGAACTTCGAGCCTCTGCTGTTCGGACGGACTCTGGAGACGTCAGTGGCGAGAAGTTGGGGTGCGGAAATAACGACGACATCACTGACGCCACTGCTCCAATGGTCCTTGCCGCGGGTGACTCCACGGCAGATGGTGCCGTAGGCACGGAATCCGCGGTCTGCGCCGCGGGTGGCTCCGGTGGTCCCTGTGCCGTGATGTCAGTCAGGGTGTCGCTGGCGGCATCTCGATCTCGACGCATCTCTTCCAGTTCCTCCATCCACTGCATTTGTTGTTCCAGCAAAGTGTCCCTTTCTACGGCAATTTTCTGGTATACTGGGAATCACCTTGCTAGCTCGAGGAGCCCCTCCATAGCCGCTTGACCGTTGGCGGATCGAATTGCCATTATCTCGGAGCAAGTCGCGTATCTCAATAGCCCAGCGATTTCCTCCACCTTCCTCACCGGATCTTGCACTGGCATTTGGTTTGTCAAGCCAAGTAAAAGCAGCGGCTTACAGGGCGCTGGAGCTTGAAAATTTTCCAAAATTTGTACCTACACCACAAATGCCAGTCACACAGCTGAATACTTCATCTGGAACTTCTGATCAGATTAGCTAACGACCCTAATGCTACTGTGTAGGTGGTACCTAAGGTCTTTGCACGCAGCACCAGGTCCAACAGGCTTGTGCGGAAAACAATTCTGCCAGAATGAAGCAGTTCATCGAACACTACAAAATAGAGCCCATCAACGACACCCACTGAGAAGACGACAACAAAAACGAAGCACTTGACTTGCACAAGAGTCAAATATAGTAAGTCTATATAAGTAAGTAAGCATACTATCAAGAAAATGTCAACAACCAAAACGTAACACCAAGTATGTCATGGCACATAAGCCGGCACTAAATGAAAACCTACCACCACCACCATCACATGATTTGATTATAGCCAAAAGACATCCGACCACTAGTATATTTCAGGCTGAACTAGATGCCATTTCTGTAGCACTTCAACATGCGGTACCCACCATACCAACTGCAATATATTAATTATTTCAGACTCACAATCAGCCATTGAATTTTTAAAAAATTTAAAACTAGGAGACAATCCCGATTTTATAACTCAAAATATTTTGAAATCGTTTACAGCTTTAACTGCCAATAATAAGCTAGCTGTACAGTGGTCGCCTAGCCATATAAATCTGTCCGGCAATGAAATTGCTGATTTAATGGCCAGATCTTTCAGCAAACACCCTGGTGATGTATTCCCCTCCAATGTTCCCTTCACTGATCTGGTCCATACGCTGAAACGGAGAATGGCTTTGCAGTGGACTAGGGAACACGATGAATTATGTTTGACTCGAGGTAGCTGGACTAAGGCCATTATACCCTTTCCTACAGTGGCACCTTGGTACCGAGGCTTTGAGGGAGAAGGAAGGTTTTTCACAGCAGTCAATCGCATCATTCTGGGCCATGGAAATACCCCATTCTTCCGTCATCTCATGGAAAAAATTGATTCGCCGTATTGCACCCATTGCAACAACGAGCAAGAAGTGGCGGACCTTGGCCATATTCTGGACAGATGTGGCAGAACAAGTTCTAAACGTATGGATTTGCTGAATTTTGGTGGAATCCATTATGATTCCATGATTGATCTTCTTCAGGCCGAGTTCAACATCAATACTCTCCAAAGAATTTATAAATTTGTACAGGAATGTGACCTTCAATTTTAGATGCCCTGTCACTCTCCACATACATCTCCACTATTCCATGATTCCCTCACAAACCAGATTCCTTTCTCAACCCATTTTTGCTTTTCCCTTTCTCAATCCATTTTTCATAACCTACATTGTCAACTCACAACCTACATTGTCCTTCTCAGCCCATATTATCGCTTTTCCCTTTCTCAATTCATTTTCCATAACCATTTCTATATCAATCAATTTAATTATCAAAAGTGCCAGCCTGCCATAGCAACGTCATTACCTCAAGATCTGTTTCATCATTCTCGTCATCATCGTCACCTTCATGAATCACCATCATCATCCATAAAAGAAATAGCTATGTCTGGCATGGCTGCGGCCAGGACAGTTAACTTGGACGTAGAAGAAGAAGAAGAAGATTTGATTATCAAACTTTGATAACAGTTTGATTACGATGTCAACAATCACGTGTAGGAGTTTCGTGGTTCTGATATTTTTGGATTTTACCTGTGATAAATTAATCTGAAATTCGAGTGTTTTTCGGGGTGGATTGAATATAATAAAATTACAATTAACTAGATGCTAAATTCAGTGTCGTTGGCGTACCTAGCTGAAGTTGTCTTCGTGTGCTGAATATATTCCTCAAATTCAGGGGAAAAAGGTATGTTCTAACATTTTTCACGACAAAAATTAACATTTGGAGGCATTCAAAACATGAGGAGCTCGATGACATGTTTTGTTTAAGAGATTCTGTTTTACACCTTCTTCGCTTGGCTGCGTAACTCTACATCGAACTGACGTTTCAACAGTGAAGAACGCTGTCATTTTCCGTTAAGGGAACTGTCTCACCACCGAACAGCTGATCAATTGTTCCAGAAAAGTTTGGATTCTCATGACGGATTTTTGAACCATTTTATGGGTTTATCCTATTTGTTACGTAGAACGATGGGTTTTATTAGTTCTGTTGTGATCAGCGACCTCTTCGCATTTCTATCCATTCACTTCCTTAGCTCAAGCGGTAGGAGCTCCGATTCAGAATCGGAACGATAGGAGATCGATCCCCGGTCGAGGGAAGTTAATTTTTGATGACCCAACAGTATGGCGCAGTCGGTAGGACTGGAGGGAATCTGCCATTCCCTCCAGAGGATGAATTCCTATACGCCTACTACCAGCAAGTACATGTGAAAGCCGTTGCTTCCCAGGATGATCTAGCATTTATAATTACCGTACCAGTAACTGACAGTTCCACCACTTTTAACCTTTTTAGAGTCCATTCCATGCCTGTGTTTGACACTAGAGTTAGTCATTGGATGCAATGGGCAGGCCTGGAGCCATAAGTGAGGACCGGCAACACTTCATTTCATTAACTGACTCTCAATTTCTTCAATTTTCACATTTAACTCCTAGGATCTGCCCTGTCAACATCCTATACGTAGCATCACCTCTACCTCATGCACCAAAAGCCTTTACAACGGACAGCATGAGGGATGTGAACGCCAACTTTTACCCCACCAGTCAGGACCAAAAATCCAGCAAATTGGACGCGACTGGGTCTATTCAACGGATAAACCCTTGAGTGTCACTTTACAATGCCCCGGTCTCAGGGAAGTCACTCCCATCTTTTATTTATTTATTTATTTGCCGTAACAATTAATAATTGCAATGACTAGTCAATTACATAATAACATGCTCATCGTACTTATATATATCAAGACATATACAAATTGCTGGAGTGTGAGGGGAACCTACCTCCCACATGCCGGCCAGGTGCCACCCGACCGGCCCCGGGCCCCACCCACCATGGCGGCGTCCCAGGACCAGCAACCGAGAAGAGAAAGAGGCGTCAAAGACACCCCCCCACCACACCAAGTCCGATCCAAACGCACCAATGGAGGCCGCTGCCCAAGACCAGCCGGACGAGCATCACCGGCCAAAACACTACGAAGGGACGAAACTGTACAATCACATTCATTCATAATAATTTACATTCACACTCCATAACAAAACAATATAACAATCGCATCCAACTTGTCTCTGTTACTCTGTGCTCCCATCCAACCTCAAGTTACTATCATGGGGATAGGGATCCTCAGGAATAAGGCCTCCTGCGATATCCTTGCTCCTGGGCTAATAATGTATGGTAGAGTGATAGGGGAAACCCACCTGAGAAGCAATTTGATGCCCATTCATCATCCACCAGTCCTCCCCGACCTACTCAAGGATGGAGGATTGATGACAACGAAAGTGGAGAGGCTAGCCCTAGGTAACCGCCCTTCCCTGAAGCTGCGGTTTAAGCTTCCCGCTGCCTCAAATGCACCCCAGCACACTCTGGCGGAAAAGCGTGCACGACACAGAGCAGAGATACCAACAGCTGATGATAACCCGAACGAGCCACAGCCACCTGCATCTACCGCGCATGCGCGCCGCTCCGCCCCACCACCGACAGGAGTGGGGGAGACTTCGAGATCGCCTCCCTCCGCATGACCCACCGGTCATTCTACGGTTGCCACTGTTGGTGGAGAGAGAGAGAGTCAAGGTGTATACGGCCCCCCCTATCCTGCAGTCGTACACCGTATTATCACCCGTGAGCTGCCCTGCTGCCTGAGGATCACTCGAGGTCTTCCGCAACTCTGCACCTCACACCGGACTCTTTGGATATCTGGCCCCTTCTACAACACCGCCCTCGGGACCCACGGTAGGCTTTTGCCATTCCCTATAAACTTTCCTCTCTTCGTGAGAACGTTTTACTTCGAGCAATAGACAAAAGACTGAGAATTCAATGCTCACCATTTAAAACCATTCTTGTGCACAGTGCTTATATATAAATTGTAAATTGTAACTTTAATTTGTACTTGTGAAACTTACCTTGTTTGAAAGAGTTCATGGTGTACGCCCTCAGCGTCCACCATTAAAGTATCGTACACCCAAGTCGTAACATAAAGCATAAAGATATTAATCTATTTTCTATCATAAAAACGCATATACTTTCATATACTTACCATTGCAGTCCACGAATAGGATTTATCGTATTATTTTATCGTTGAAACTAACTTGTATATATTTCGTTAGAAATACACTTAAGAGTCGTGACGAAAAGCTGTCTTCTCAGTTAAAACTACCTTCAAACCTCACTGCAATTTTAGTTCATTCCTTAGGTCATTTCAATTAAATTGCCTAGTAGAATCATTTTGCATTCGGCATCATAATTCAAGTAATAATTCAATATCTCATTTAACTTCATTATATTCATAAGTCTTCGGGACGTCCTACAAACGTAGGTGGTGGCAGCTATCAACAGAAAGAACTACAAAGGTAAGAGAGATATATTTATTTGAGTGTTTAACCGACTCGACATCCCCCTCGGTTGCATCCTTCAGAAGTAACCGAGAGTGATAAAAACGGGTTACACCTACATTCCCACAACTCCTCACTGAGGAATCCAATGAGCAGCCTACCCAACCCCTCTGTTGGGGTACGGGTTCAGACTGCCATTAGGTACCTTGAAACAGAGGCTGACCACCAGAGGCAGCACCAGCAGCGTCATTGGTGGGCACTCCTCAACACAGGAGTGTCATCGACGTCAATGGTGTTGGTGGTGGCGCTAATAATAGGATGTGCCTGCCTGCTTCGAGGACCAAGGTAGGCTCTCCGCGCCTCTTTTAATAATATCAAAAATTAACTTCCCTCGACCGGGGATCGATCTCCTATCGTTCCGATTCTGAATCGGAGCTCCTACCACATGAGCTAAGGAAGTGAATGGACAGAAATGCGAAGAGGTCGCTGATCACAACAGTTCTCATATTAATAACAGAAAACCAACATCAGCCTCTGGTCAGATCTGACAAACTTGTCAGCAACTGTCTACATAATTTGTGAATAAATTGAGTAATAGGTTTACCCTCGAAAATTGACTTCAGGAGAATTTCTTTACCAACAGTCTGTGGCGGCTCCTGCCCTGAACTCAGGGGGTGCACGGAGACCAGGAGAAGCTATGGAGAAGGGACAGAATAGTTGCTTTTCTCTGCCAAATAGAAGTTTCAACGATATGTAAATGGAATAAATCTTGGTAACTTTTCCATCTTAAAATTGCAAACAGAAAATAAGTAGTGGTTAACAGGAATTCTGAAATACTTAATCATCAAAGGTCTAAACCCAAGAAATGCATCCATCTTGTTGCAAAGCTGAAATGTGTATTTGCCCGTGACGATCCAAAACATCGTCCAACTCGGAAGATAAATTAACGATGATTTGAGACAGAATGTACCTATTTTTGTTAACCGTTTTGGTTTTTTGCATCAGATTAAGATGATATGCACTGTCGATTTGTTGCATTATATTTTGACGACCCAATATACGCAAATCTACCAGTGCGTTTTTACGGGAGACAGCCAATGCGTTTTTTTATGGGAGATCACTTACGCCGTCCTTAACCCAAGCCTCATTTCGGTTGGTAGAACAAAGTAGGCGAGCAAAGCAAAATAATTTGTTAGTCACTTCACACCTGCAAAGCCAATCTATCTCTTATAGTAAGAAGTCGAATATTATTTGATATTAAACTTACGGTACGAATCTGCACGAATTTTAAATTTTAACGTCTGCTGGAGTCCAGGTAGAGACGGTCAGTTTCTGGAATGTTGCACTTTTCCACCACCGACAAACACAAATAGTTTACGTTAATGTAATGCACCGAATTATTCATATTACCTACAATACTCCTAAATAATCACAATACTTTGAACAAAACAGTGGACCGAAAAACGGGAAATGCCCTTATCAGTTCTGTTTGTTTACGATAAGGAAACCGGGAAACCAGTGAGCCAGGAAGACAAAATAATAAAATTGGAAATTCACTCACTCACACACCATGTGCACATCCTCCGTGCTGCTCCTCAAGGTCACATTTCGTGCTCTCTGGTTGGTCAATCTTACGAGCACACCTCCATCTAATCACGTGACCCTAGTCAAGAATGGCGCATAAAACTGGATTTGCGCGAACCGCCGCTGATTGGTCAGAAAAGAGGGAGCTCCCTGCCACTGTTTTCGCGCGTAGATTCAACTAGCACAGAGCCTACGATCGTGTCTTCTGTCACTAGCCAACTTACTCTTCGAACCCAGAGAAACTAACTTTGATTTTTTTTTCTTTTTTAATTGGCTGGGGGTGCACATGCGCCTATGCTCCTATCAGCAGCCGCCCCTGCCAACAGTGTTCACAAGTTCATCGACCAAGCTGACTTCTCAAAATAATATTTTTTAATGCTACTTTTCGAGAAAATCTCGAAGGTGAATCGTAATTTGACAACGATTTCGAGTAGTTATGTTGTGATCAGCTATCTCTTCCGCACCTCTGTCCCGTCACTTCCTTGGGTCAAGTGGTAGCGAGCCCTACACAGGATTATAAATATGATGTTGTCGGAAATTTTAGAGATCGATTCGGTCGAGGGAAGTTAATTTTTATGACGTAACAGTTAAGCCTAGGACATGACATCTCCTGAGCTTCACAATCGTTGAGTTAACTTCACAAGAACCATTTTTATTTGACTCGTTAGAGTTACTTTGGCTTTATCTTGATAAGGACTTATAGGTCTACCCATGGAAGAAGGTAGGAGGAAAGCTCAGTCAACGTTAAAAAACGTGACGAAAAATCGCCCCCCGCTTTCAGCGCAACCTCTAGGTGGCGAAAGGAAAAAATAGTCCCCCGATAGTATACCGCTCAGTCGCTAGAGCGCAGCTTCGTCACTCCTGATCATTCCCGCGGGTTTTTTAAAAATTGCACCTCATCAATATTACTTGTGGAGTACGATTTTGGACGCTCTGTCCTCTATAACCATCATAATAGTTATAGAAATAAGAAACCTGGAGAAAAGGAGTAACAGTAGGTTTGTACACGCCTACCATAAAATGAAAAACAAAAATATTGTGCTAGAAAACCACTGATTGGCACAAAATATGAAGAGTGTAATTTCTTTTCAAGATCAAAAACACAACAACAACTTTTTAAATATAAGCAACTAACTAAATGCCAACAAAACATAATGTCCAGGGACTGTAATTACACTACAATATCATCTATCATCTTCACCACTCTTATTACTGCATTTCTGCTGAGGCGTACCTACTGATGGTCTCAAGTTATCAGAATTGACATCTTCCAACACTACTTCATGTTTTGAATAAATGAAAAGCAAACTAGAGACGAACCACTGTAGATGAACAGAAAGATGAGAAAATGAAACTTCAAGAGACGAACCTCTATCAAACTGAAAGACGAGAAAACCTACGTTAGCAACGAGAAACATCGGAAAAATACGTTGGAGTAACCATTATCATGGCAGGGGGGAGAGGGAAGCGTTATGAGCTCTTGTGACTGTGAATAGCACTTCTCAACTCTGTTCGCCACCTAAAGAGAGCACTACTGTCGCGATGAGGAGAAAAGGCACCCGCAAGAGCCAATTGAAGTGAGCTTTCCTCCTATCTTCTTCCATGGGTCTACCAGAGAAACTTTGCATCCCTTTGGCGCATTCTGCTGGAGAACATAGAACTACTTACCTCCTATCATCAAGCAAATTCCCTATCGTACAATAATTTTTCGCGAATTTCTCCCCTTAAAAGTGGCATGATTTTCCTCCTACTGCAGATTGAAAATCGAGCTTTTCCGAAATTGAAATTCCGTGGCACTACAGGAACATCAAATTTCTCACGGCTCCAATTTCCGCGTCAAGGTTTCACCATGGAAGGTTGACTCGATCGTTATAGTTCGTGGATCCGCCACCTACGGGGCGCCACACGGATGCAAAGTTTCTGTGGTAGACCTATAGTTGTTTGCAATGGCAACAGAAGCGCAGGACGTAGAAGAACCGCCAAAGTCACAAAGTTACATGTTCCTATTATGCCAAGTATTCATTCCATTGTTCTAAAAGTCATATTACATTCTTTATAAAATTTGGTTTCAGCAACATAAATATGTGGAGTTAAAGAATTAATTCAATACAGAAGCTGGACTAATTGCCATGGTGCTATAATATGCGTACCATAACAATCTATTTCGGGAAATATTCTATTTTACAATCTATTTCGAGTAATCTATGGAGTTTCATATCCTATTCCTTAAGCATGATCAGGGAGATTTTTGCCTCACGCGTGCATTCCTTCTTCATGTAAACCTTATCGCGCCTGTGCATCCCTTCTTTATGTAGCGTATTCTAGCAATCGATTCTCCGCCTTTGTCACTCCTGACGTTCCGATCTTGCTGCGGTGCAAAAATCTTGAAAAATTTGAACATAGCTATTTCGTGATTGGTGTCCATCGGCCTGCTGAGCCCCACCGGGGTCGAATTTCCAGCGCAAGTGAACCATCCAGTTGTCAACGTTTGGAAGGAGTCCGATCTCTTCGACGAAAAGGTGGCAACCGGAAGTATTCCTAAGAACAAAAGGCAATTTGAAAGAGAAACCTTTTAAGTAAAAAGCCTTTATTTCAAAATGAAAAATATTTAATTTGACCCGGAAAAGCTATATTATGAAAAATTCCACAAAAATAAGCCCTAAAAACAATACAATAGGGTGCCCATGGGTAGGAAAAACTGTTTATTGTTATCTTTAATCTAAACTAGACCTCATTCTGAGAATTATGACACCAACCGCGACCTTCTAGCGTGAGAAGACCTTTTTCTATGATTTTTCAAAGTTTCGAATGTTTATGACGTCACAGTGGGCTGTGGGACCCGCCAAGGCGGGAGGGGCGCCTGACGTCATAAACATTCAAAACTTTGAAAAATCGTAGAAAAAGATCTACGCATCCAAAAAGAAAACGGCCGGTGTCAAAATTCTCAGGATAAGGTTTCTATTTTCGATTTAGAATATATAAAAAATCAGGTGCGCCCCTCATTAGTAGGTACAATCAACAAAAAGTGTGATACTTCGTGATACGAGGTGCCCGAAGAAGAGTGCGGCCACTCGAATTGGAGGATGGTGCGGCCGTTCCATTGTTGGAAGACTATTAATGGACCCCCCAAGAAAAATTCCCTTTCTCTTTGATAGACACAGTACCTATTGCTACGTGTAAAATAAATACAAATGAATGAACTGTTAAAAAAAAAAAAAAAAAAGTGTGATTATTTGTTTTGTAGAACTTGGAGGCCTTCGGATGATTTGTTTATGACAATTTTTACTGAGAAAGAATCTCTCCTAAGTGGTCATATTGCGCGATTATAAACAAGGTGGGTTGCTGTAAATATAATTTCTCTGTTTTCCTCAGGTGGCGATTTGAGTTTCCTGATGACGCCAAAAGACGTCAGGAGAGCTGTGGTTCTGTGGATCACCAAACCCTCCGCTTACAACAAAAATGTGGGAACCGCCGACCTACTCTGTCTCGACCTCGGCCAGTCAGATCGTACTTTGGACTCCGTCAAGGATTTCTTTCGAAACGCCAATCTGAAAAGTACCAAGATTTACTATTTATTTATTAAGTGTACGTATGAAAACGTGGCTTGAAAGGCAACTTTACCATCATCTGGCAACGTTGCATTTTCTTATTCGGGTACCAATCTGTCTGATTCTTTTTGAAACGTGTCCTACCAGTATCCGTGGTAGTCCCGTTTCAATCGGATTTCATTTTGTTTCGTTAAAAAAATTTTGATCTGACAATAAAGTTCGCGGACAAGTTGTTTTGCACTCTCCATAGCAAACATTTAACAATGGCCGATGCAACATATCACAAAATCATATAGCAAAATGAAACCAACCTATCAATCTCAATCAACAGAAAAATACCTACCTTCGCTACCTACCTCTGATAATATGCTTTCTCAGTAATTGTTCGTAGACGTGTAGCAAAGCGGATTATCCAGCCCTTATTAGTTGGGTGAGGGGAGAAAAATTGGCAACGTGAGTTAGAATAAAATGTTTGCTGCTTTTCAATGAGTGGTAAACGATTTCTGTGGTTTGGATAACTCAAACATTATATTATCCCTAGCAACAAATCTAAAATGCATTAAAAATAGGGCTGTCGCTCTTTTCGTAACACAATTTCATGGCCTTTTTGGCCCATTAGCTCACTGCTAAAACATGTTCCATGTTAAAAACCAACGAGGATTAACTCAAAGTTGAACCTCGATTGAGAATTAAACCTCCTCGATTCCAACCATATTGAAAATCCGTCACCTTCTCTTAATCCACGGTTGAAAATGAAACGGGTGAAACCATTAGAATCCTGATCCGGAGATTTAATTTTTACCCTGGTTCCGGGGTTGGTCCACTCCGGTGAAACGGCCTTAATTTTTAGGTACCTAGGTTGTAAACTTAGTTCTAATAACTTCCTACCCACAGTCATCCATACCCCTTTGAAATATTTCCAGATGCAGTGTCGTACACTTCAGCCCGAACCTGTTTGGTTTCCTTCCTGAAGGAACGAGGATTGCTGTTCGGCAGTGAACTTGAGTTGAAAGGCTGCTGGTGCGTCGTTCGATTCATAATCCCGAAAAATGGCGTCTATCGACCGGGTACCATTGACCTCGTTACCTGTGGTAAGGAAAGTCTACTTGATTTAGAAGAACAGCTGATAAGTCAATTTTACACCTACAACTAATACTTCATGTGATGTTATCCTGAGCTTCATTCGTAGTGCAATCCGGGACAGTTCTAGAAGAGTCTGGGCATGCGCAGTAGGGCCTTACACGTTCGCAGTGCACGAATTCCGAGTTCTGGAACTGAGTTCGCTGTTCGCAGTGACTTTCGGACACAGTTCCAGACTAGTTCTGAACATGGTTCTGGCGTTCCGGATTTTTTCTCGAACTCGGTTTCAGAACTCCAGACACCTACAAAGGAGCTCTCTGGTGAGGATGAGAAACTTTAATAAGAGGCGGCTACGAGACTCATTAGGGATTTTATGAATGAGGAATTTCACCATGTCGGAATTTCCTATTTTTGACCCCAAAATCGGATTCAGCACCTCGAAAAACTCAGCCCGAACTTCCTAATATACGAATAAACAAAACAGTGTAGAAAATATGAACGTTTGAAAAAACCGGGAAAATGACGTCATCCTGGAATAGTTCATTTATGGCCGCTTGAAGCCCTGAGATTGAGAAATCCATAGTCCCCAGATGCAAAATTTCACGAAACAGTAAAGTTCGAAATCGAAAAACTGAAGAAAAAAATAGAAAAAGCAAGATGGGGAAAATTAGGTTTCCCCTGTTTTTGTTTGATAACTTTTCTCTTAGAAAACACGATTTCGTCGTCCCAATGGGCAACACTGGGAGGAGACGGCGATCCGAACAGCCCAATCAGCGAGCGTTCCCACTGCATGTCCGTTTTCCCGGTTAGTTTTGAAATCAAAAATTTTGATTGTCTCCCAAAAATAACAGGAGACTTATTTTCCGAAATCAGCCCGATTTTCATCTATCCCACACCATTAACTATTCAGGAAAAATGCAAACAATTCCGTGAAATTCCTCATTCAGTGTCTCTGATTTTAATAATGATTACGACTCGACCGCCCAGTCTATTTGTACATTGCAAACGCGGAGTATCATCGAATTTTTATATGTTGTTAGGATCTAATGACTGGTAGTTTATCCCCAAATGTGCAACGTTAAAACCCTCTGTTACTGACGAAATGCGCTGAAAACCTTATAATTGTTTGGCTTTTTAAAACTGTAATATTATTTGAACTAAGTATTATGATTTCAATATTTATGCCTAGTAACTTTTTGATGTAGGTTAAATTTGCTATAGTTTGATCAACCTCAGTTCTGTAGTTAAAATAACGGAGATACAACAATGGGGTATTTCGGTGGGTCGGAAATTCAGGTTTTGACCTCAAATTTGGATTCAGCACTCTTGAAAACCTATACAGGGTGTAAGCCTAACTGGTCTGCCATACGGTACCAGTCGATTCTACAACTAATTTGCAACAGAAAATGTCTCTTAGCAATTTCTTTTAAACCCTTCGTTTTCGAGTTATTTTAACTTTAAACTTTTTTCTCGTGATTTTGACCTTATGTCATTAAATTGGTCATAACTCCGTTAATTAGCTGTGTAAATTACAATTTGAGAATTCCGTTGGAAAGAGCATTAAATTTCCTATCGGATAGACGCCTTAACCTCTTTTTAAGTCAGGGTTTGAGTCATGAAAACCTCCTCTAAAAAGAGAATTTTACGTAATTTTGGAAACCTCGCATTTTTTCAATCTCAAATTGAACTACGAGAACCCATACTTTTTCAAGATGCAAGAAGAGTGAAAACTGCGCCAGAATCTCAGCTTTCCAATGGTATAATCAAAACATATTCTACAGTCGTATTTAGGGGAGAAATTCGGGTTTGAACGCGGAAAAACGTGCATTTTTTCAACGAAATCGGCGCTCCGCCTAGTCGATCTGAGGGGTCGGACGATAGCAGTGGGCGGCGCCGCAGTAGACCGCGAGGCCTCCGGAAACAGGAGGCCAGAGCGCTGATTTCCTTGAAAAAATGTAAGTTTTTCCGCGTTCAAACACAAATTTCTCCCCTAAATTCGGTTGTAGAATATGTTTTGATTATACCGTTGGAAAGCTGAAATTCTGGCGCAGTTTTTACCGTCCTTGCATCTTGAAAAAGTATGGGTTCTCGTAGTTCAATTTGAGATTGAAAAAATTCGAGGTTTCCAAAATTACGTAAAAATATCTTTTTAGAGGACGTTTTCATGTCTCAAACCTTGACTCAAAAAAAAGTTAAGGCATCTATCCGATAGGAAATTTAATGATCTTTTCAACGGCATCCTCAAATTGTAATTTACACAGCAAATTGAAGGAGTTATGACCGATTTAATGACATATGGTCAAAATTACGAAAAAAAAGTTTAAAGCTAAAATAACTCGAAAACAAAGGGTTTAAAAAAAATTGCTAAGGGACATTTTTTGTTGCAAATTAGTTGTAGAGTCGACTGGTACCGTATGGCAGACCAGTTAGGCTTACACCCTGTATACTCCAACTTTTAGCCTAATGATACTATAACATGTGGTAGAAAACTTAATTAAAGAGATCACACGTTTGAAAAAAAGGCCATAAACGCACACACACTTATGCCGCGCGCGTGTGTGCGTAGTATTTTGAAGTATCCAAGAGGTTCTCATTTCGGATAGCGTTACTTTATGGTTCAATCGTTAGCGTTACCTACGTCTGCCCTCTGTAATCGGTTGTTTTCTGTTCGCTCAATTTGTGGTTTCGACTTATCAAATCAGGAAAGGGTTTCATCTCTTCTCTGTGCATGGATACTTTTTTCAAAGACAGTTTTGGCTAGCTACGTCACACCATTCAAATCTTCAACTTTCCTTAGCTTCTCTGATTTTTTAAAAACATTTCCTCGACGAACATACCCGATTACCGTTATTCCTGAGCCATACTCTTTTGAAAAAAAAAATTTAAAAATTGACTGAAATACCCCATTCAAAATAAATAATGTATTCCATAAAGTGAAATTTTCGTGTTAAGGCCTAGGTTTACATTAATGCACTTGCAATTACTCATTACTACATTTTACTTACAATACTCATTTTAGAATAAAAGTAAAAATTACTTTTTTACTACTCATTGCCCATTTTACTCATTTTAGTAAAAATTAAAAATAAAAATAAAATAGGCCAAAAGGGACAAAAAACGAAAATAGGCTTTTCCGTTCAACTTTCAGCTGATCAATTGTTTATTTCATAAATGAGATTCATGTCACTCAGTTATGCTTCACTAACAACCAACAACCAAATAACATGCTTTGCTGGTAGGACCTTTTTGTTTCGAAATGAACTTCACAATGAAGCTGTCTTCGTCGCAAGCGTTTGATCTATTATAGAAACATAACAAACCACTGTGTAATAAAGTGCAGCGTTTTATCACAGTAAAGGAGGTTAGCCGATAACAGATTAGGTACAGCAGTTACGAATCATAGAAGCGTTCGCAGTGTAGAAAATCCGAGAACACGGTTCGAAATTCTGGGTGGCCGTTTTTCGGAACTCCACCAGTTCCGAACAAGTTCTAGAACTGCACTATGAACGAACCCCTAGGGGAATGCGCAATGCTCGGCAGACGTTTTTCAATGTGAGAAGAGAAGCTCGAGTCTATTCAAGTGAATTTCTGTCAATTTGAGCTGAATTTCCAACTACGAAGTGTCCAAATTTATTCCAAACATCACTTTGGTTGAGAATAGATACCAATTAAGCCCTTCAATCCCAAATTTTTTCTACTAATCCGAAAAAACACAAGTTTTCAAAATTTTATCATCCTCGGGTCTTTGGTTCAGAAGATACGGAATGCACAGTGTATTGTACTATAGGACTCAACCGTTGCTATTACCTCAAGCTGGAATAAAATAGTAATTTACAAAAATTTCAGTTTTCAACAAAATTTACTTATACAAAAAAAATTAGTTAGAATCAAAATTGTTGGTGCTTGAACGAAACCCTTACCACAAACATGAAGATTTCAAAAAATGAACGAAATGATCACCAAAACTAAAAATTCCAGTGTTTGCCAACATTATTTACCATTCAGGCACTTGTGAATCACAGCAAATGTCAACAATCGCATTTTACTATAAAAACGTCTGCTAAGTGGGTGTGGCACATAGCTTCCTCGTGTCCATAACCCGATTATATAGATGATCCGATGCGTAGTTGTTAATCTCAGAAAACCAATCTCTAAGTACCTTCCACTACCCTCATTGGGGATCATCTACACACAAATCTGGACAATCCTAGAAAATTTCATCAAATTCAGATGAAAAATGTAAGTGAGTAGTGATTGGATCAAAAAGTTTCTCAGTAAGGCTGGGAGTTGAACCCGCGACTCCTGGGTGGGAGTCAAAAGCGCTACGTCTGAGCTATGGGGGCCTGGTGATAGCTTGTATAGGATTTGAGATTCTGACGTCACACAGGAGGGCAACAAATGCACGGCTGTTAGATGGATTTTACGTTCGCGCATGCGCGTCGGCTACTATCAGTCCGGGAGTGATGATTTTCATAGGGGACCATCTAAATACTAATCTGTAACATCCCTGAAAATTTCATTGAAATCGGACGAAAAATGTAGAAGTTACAAGGAATTCACGTTTGCGCATGCGCAGTGGCTACTATTAGTCCGAAGGTGGTGATTTTCATAGGGGACCATCTAAATACTAATCTGTAACATCCCTGAAAATTTCACTGAAATCGGACGAAAAATGTCGAAGTTATGGCCGTTACAAGGAATTCACGTTTGCGCATGCGCAGTCGCTTCTATCAGTCCGGGGATGATGATTTTCATAGGGGACCGTCTTCACACCAACCCGCACAATCTCTGAAAATTTCATCGAAATCGGACAATAACTTCGTATAGTTATGCGCGTTACAAGGAATTCATGACAGACGGACAGACAGACACGGAACCAAAATTATTCAGAAAGGTCTATAACGCGCGTGAAAATTTTGATTTTGGAGAACTTTTTTTTCGTCCTTGAAAAGTGAAAACAAAGCTTCCGCTACCTTGGTAGACTCGGAAGCAATTTCAGTGTTTGACAACATTATTTACCCTTCAGACACTTGTGAATCACAAAAAATATCAACAATCGCATTTTACTACCAAAAAAACTCTTGTGACAATCACTATTCTGTTTTTCAAGTTTTTAGAAGAAATATGAATAAAATTGAACAGAGGTTTTTAAGGATAAATAAAATTAGAACTCTGGCAACTCAATTGAATCTTGATTCAGGAATTTGGTTGTTAATTTTCTCCATAAAAAAATTGATTGACCATTTTCGTTGATGCGTGACGACCATATTTCTGTAGTAAACAACCTGATGGTGGAGAATTTCAAAAATCAATTACGAGTATAACCACAGGGCAGCGAAAAAATTGATTACAATGAGCTTGAAGTTCTGGTACCTACCGGTGGAATCCACGAGTGTCGACGTAAACTGACCAAAAGTTACCGATTTCTTGCTTGTTTTCCACCTAAAAGTCTCCAGAACTTGATAGATAGTTGTGGGAACGTCAAAAATGTCTCAGGGAGGACCCTAGCCACGACAAGCAGAGTTCAAAATACAGCATACTCTACAAAGGGACTGAAGGAATTAAGGCAAATGTTGATTAGGTTTGCTAGTAGAATTTTTGTAGGGACTATAAATAAACCTTGGTTTGACTTTGTGGATGTTTTCACTCTCATTATTTTTATGAACGTCGACAAACTCAAATCATGGGGGCTGTAGATCTATCATTTATGAATTCATAATTTATTCAAACTTTCGCTCATTTTTCTATCTTTTTCAGATTTTGGTAACGAAGTTGCGGATTTCTACACGCTGAAAAACGACGATGATTTGAACTTGGTTCATCATTACTCGATCAATTTTGATGGCTCAACTGTGGTGTTTACCCCGATACAAGGTGAAAACGAAGAATTTTCCAGAATTGAAAAACTGTTGATGTCTAAAATCGACAAATGGAGTTCGAATGAAATGGGAAACTCCGGAACTCCATCGCTCAGCCTCGTGTCGCAGGAGGAATATTTTGTTTTGTATAACAATTTGAAGAAAAAATACTGCGAATCCATACGAAAAGTGGGTACCCCGAACAGATCACACCTTGGTAGATTTGCTTCCTCCCTAGCATAGTTAAAAAACGTCTGCCAAGTGGGTGTGGCACGTAGCTTCCTCGTATCCATAACCCGATTACATAGATGATCCGATGCATAGTAGTTAATCTCAAAACATCAATCTCTAAGTATCTTTCACTACCCTCATAGGGGACCATCTACACGCTAATCTGGACAATCCTAGAAAATTTCATCAAATTCGGATGAAAAATGTAAATGTTATGGCTGTTACAAGGATTTTACGTATGCGCATGCGCAGAGGCTTCTGTAGATTATAAGGCCTTGATTTTCATTGGGGACCATCTGCAACCTAATCCTCATAATCCCTGAAAATGTCATCGAAATCGGGTAGAAAATGTGGAAGTTATGGCTGTTACAAGGAATTCACGTTTGCGCATGCGCAGTCGCTACTCTCATTCCGAAGGTGGTGATTTTCATAGGGGACCATCTAAATACTATTCTGTGACATTCCTGAAAATTTCATTGGAATCGGATGGAAAATGTAGAAGTTATGGCCGTTACAAGGAATTCACGTTTGCGCATGCGCTTCTATCAGTCCGAGGATAATGATTTTCATAGGGGACAGTCTACACACCAACCCGCACAATCCCTGAAAATTTCATAGAAATCGGACAATAACTTCGTATAGTTATGCCCGTTACAAGGAATTCATGACAGACCTACAGACAGACACACAGACACAGAACCAAAATTGTTCAGAAAGGCCTAAAACGCAAAACGCGAGTGGAAATTTTTATTTTGGAGAACTTTTCTTTTCGTCCTTGAAATGTGAAAACAAAGCTTCCGCTACCTTGGCGGACTCGGAAGCAATACCTATCATACTGGAAATTCAAATTAGTTGGGTAGTGGAACAATGTAATAGTACCAATTTGGTGATAGAGAGTTCCTAGGAGATATCAACCGTAAAGATACGAATTACAGTATCTACTGTGCCTCGAGTGACCAGTGTGGAGGCTAACCAAAAATGGCGGCAGTACAGACTTCACTCACTGCCCAGGGTTGCCATTGGAAGGGAGTTTCAGTCTCCGATGACTTATACTCCCCCTCTTGCGAGGCCCCTTTATTTAAAAAAAGAGGATTCCGCCGGCTACCCCGTGTTGAAGTCAGTAAATCTTCCGCTGAGATCTGCGAATTTTTTTTATCCTTTTCCAGGAAATTTCTCGTAGGGATGCACGTTCCACGATGTGATGACCGAATACTTCCATTCTGGACCTTCAGAAGCGGTCGCATCTACATAAAAAGTGCTCAGCGGAGTCAGCTTCCTGTTCGCAAGAACACATTGGTGAAATTCTGTTGTCCATGATGTTTAGCATTCTACGGAAGTCATAATGCCCCGTTAGAATGCCTATCATTAGTCTGATGGTGTTTCGACTTTTGGAAGTTAGCCATAGGGCTTGTTTAGGATCGTATGAGGTGATAACCATTCTAGTCTGTCTGTATCTATCAGTTTCTTTGGACCAGAGTATATTAAGATCTTGGGCTTCCCATTTTTTGGCCTCTTCTTTGCAGGCGTTTTTTGAAATGCCAATTGCTGGCGAGGGTGCTATAAACCCTTTTTTTGAACCCTCTTTTGCCAAAAAATCGGCTTGTTCGTTTCCAACCTGGTTGGTATGCCCGGGTATCCATTTTATGGAAATTTTGTATTTTGTATTTATTTTATGGAAATTTTCCCACACCATTTTTGAGGTGGTGATGGGATTTTGAAGGGCTTTTATGCTTGCTTGGCTGTCAGTATAGATGTTTATTTTCTTATTGCTGAAACCACGGTTTGATAATGTCATGCTACATTCGTTAATTGCAAACATTTCTGTTTGGAATACTGTTGCATATTTGTCCAAGCTATAGGAATTGGATATCCCGAGGCTTGGTATGAACACACCCACCCCGGAGGTGGTTTCCAAATGGTTTTCTATTTTGGAACCGTCCGTATAACGGTTAATTATTTCTGCCGTGTCAATTGGAGTTTGTCGGTCCCTGATTTTTATCTCGAAGCTTGTCTTGAGATTCCAGAAATATATTTCTCATTTCGTCCGTAGGCATTAAAGTTTCAGGAACATAAGCGTTGACAGCTTTTTAAATTAGCGTATGACCCACTTGTGAGTAATGGGTTAAGTGACTAGTGTCATGCACCCATTCCCAGAACAGACTTAGGCTTATCACAACTCTTATCTGTTAGTTTTTCATCTGCACCTTCAGGTCATGCTGGCGCATTATTTACACATATTTTACTGCCATGATCTCCCACTACCAACGTCTCTCTCATTCTCATCCATGTACGCTGAAGACTACCATGGATCCATGTACGCTGAAGACTACCATGGATCCATGTATGTAGACTACCATGGATGTAGACTACCATGGATCCGTGTATGTAGACTGAAGATTAGGGTCTGTTCGGAGAGGCAGTCCAGAACCAGTTTGGAACCAAACTGGAGCTGAAAAGGGGAGGGGATAGAGGCGAATGGACTCCTCCGGGCTCCTCCGAACCGTTCAGGACTGCCCCTCCGAACAGACCATGAGTGTTTGCAACATCTGATGCATCCTTCAAATCCGCAGCAAACGGCCTGCAAGCCTCCGTTCACTCGCTCAGTCAATGGTGCTCCAAGTTGCGCCTGAAAATTAACCCAGGAAAATCAAACATTCTGACCTTCGCGTACAGGCGTAAATATGAATACCTCCAAATTAGGTATTCAAACGAACCATTCCTCCGACCACATTCTACATTTGTAGAACCTGGGGGTCACCCTCGACAAGTGGCTCACATTCCAAGAACAGAAATTTGATTAAAATGCTCAAACTCCTACTCCATAGTCACTACCTATCCGTTCAAAACAGACTACTAGTTTACAAAACCATAATAAGACCCGTATGGGTGTTTGGTCTGCCGATTTGGGGCACATCACCTCCTCCCTCCATCTTTCGTCGTATCGAAGAACCATAACTCCACTCTTCAACGTAGGGATCGGACATTTTTTCAATTATTCCTCCTATTAATTCATTTTCATGTTGGTTTATTATCTTCAATAATGAACCTTTGGAATCGACCAAGAAAAAAAATGTTTAACCACCTCTAAAAATTTTTTGGTTTAGGTACGTTCCGAGGTACGTAGAATCCAAAAATCGAATAAAAATTTGGTCGTCCGTCCGCCACATGCGGCACTTTCCCCACTTAGCATTGACCGATTTTGATGAAATTTGGTATGTAGGCTCCATTTGGGGTCTAGTTGTGCCCCGAAGATTTTGGTTGATGTAGGCCTCTTCTAAAGGTTGCAAAATAAGGTTTGAAATTTTGAAAACGCCCTAACTCAAAAAATCTTGGTACTTTTCCGTTATCCCCCCCCCCCCCACAGTCTGTTTCGCGACTTTTTCACGCCCGCCCGATGTTTCTAGGCACCGGTAATGATTCCTTTTCAAATTTTAATAAATTAATGTACGCTCAGTTTGAGGGAGTAAAGAGACATCGGTGAAATTTTGGAAAAACAAGGGGGTAAAGTCACTGACCAGGGGCGCTGCGCGCTTGCTTGGGTCCAATACCTTCCCGATGAATCGGTTGGTTTACAAACATCTCTTCACAAAGGACAAAGACAGTGCCAAACAGCTAATTCATTACTCGATACCTATTTGTGCGAATTTATGTGGAGGCATGTGACGATCCTACTTTTACAGAAGGGGCAAACCGATTTGGTTTGTTCCCGATTTGTTGGAGCTACGCCTAGGGGGATCACTGGTTTGAAGGGGTAGGGTCGTCACCCTCCTCTGACTAACTTATGAACGATTAGGTGAATTTCAATCTGGAATTCATCCTATATTGTTACATGGTAGCAGAGCGTGGTTTGGTGGAAATGCACTGAATTTATTTCATCATTTCCCCTCCACTTTTTCTTGGGTATTCCAGAAGGAATTACCCAAAGAGATATCCAGAAGGAATCTCTATATTAAATTCATTCCCTTATTATACTTCTCCAATCCGGCAATTAAATTCATTCATTAAACTTCGCCAATCCGGCAATTAAACTCATTCCGTAGTTAGGCTTTGCCAATATGGCATTTTATTAATTTCAATTACGTTTTTCTTCTATATAAGCCTTTTCTGCATTTGCCTTTTCAATCATTACGCTTGAATGTTTCGTCGTTCGTATTCTTTATTTAGTTTGCTTTCTCCTCAGTTCCATTGATTTATTCGTTTATATATAAATGGCCCATTCGTGGCATAAATGACCCATTCGTGGCATAAATGACCCATTCGTGGCATTCTTCTTCTTCTTTTTGAATAGTACCATTACGATGGAGGAATTCCCTTAAAGCTTCCAGATGTCCTTTCCTGGGCTTCATGCTATCGTCAGTCCCTTTGACTTGTTTTCAAACATACTTCTGTTTGAAACCCAGAAGTATGTTTTAGGGAGGGGAGTGTGACGATCCTGCTTTTACAGAAGGGGCAAACCGATTTGGTTTGTTCCCGATTTGTTGGAGCTACGCCTAGGGGGATATTTGATTCATAGAGATATGAATCGATATCCTCCTCGGGCCGGCTGATTAATCTAATCACTGGTTTGAAGGGGTAGGGTCGTCACCCTCCTCTGACTAACTTATGAACAATTAGGTGAATTTCAATCTGAAATTCAACCTATATTGTTACAGGCAATCAAACCACAACCACGTCAATTTGTTTCAACAAATCCTCACCGACATTGGCAACTTCTAAAGACTCGGTAATTCTTTTTTTCCTTCTTTTTAAAATATTATAATTTCTTCCCACAGCTTGAAATTGTGACGAATTTGACGTAAATATGCAAGTAAGACGGAATGCCTAGAAACACCGGGCGGGCCTGTTGAAGACAGACTGGGTGGGATATAACGGAAAAGTACCAAAATCTTGATAAAAGGAATTGTTTTTCCATCAATTTAAGATAGTGTAGAATTTTTTGAGACCACGCGGAGCTCTGTAGGACAAACCGTTCGTTCCCTGCCAGAATTTAAGGGTTGGACTTACAATAAATCTGACACACGAGTGTGAATCGCAAAAGAGGCCTAATCTCCGTTCAAATGAAGAATTTCACCATGTTGGAATGAGGAATTTCACCATGTCGGAATTTCCTATTTTTGACCCCAAAATCGGATTCAGCACCTCGAAAAACCACCTAAGGCAAACTTTCAGCTCGGACTTCCTAATTTACGAATAAACAAAACAGTTTAGAAAATACGAATGTTTAAAAAACGCGGGAAAATGACGTCATGCTGGAATAGTTCATTTATGGCCGCTTGAAGCGCTGAGATCGAGAAATCTATAGTCCCCAGAAGCAAAATTTCACGAAACAGTAAAGTTTGAAATCGAAAAAACTGAAGAAAAAAACAGAAAAAGCAAGATGGGGAAAATTAGGTTTCCTCTGTTTTTGTTTGATAACTTTTCTCTTAGAAAACATGATTTCGTCGTCCCAATGGGCAACACTGGGAGGAGACGGCGATCTAAACAGCCCAATCAGCGCGCGTTCCCACTGCACGTCCGTTTTCCCAGTTAGTTTTGAAATCAAAAATTTTGAATGTCTCCCAAAAATAACAGGAGACTTATTTTCCGAAATCAGCCCGATTTTCATCTATCCCACACCATTAACTATTCAGGAAAAATGGAAACAGAATTCGGTGAAATTCCTCATTTCCTATTTTTGACCCCAAAATCGGATTCAGCACCTCTAAAAACCCCTTAAGGCAAACTTTCAGCCCGAACTTCCTAATTTACGAATAAACAAAACAGTGTAGAAAATACGAATGTTTAAAAAAAAACCGGGAAAATGACGTCATGCTGGAATAGTTCAGTTATGGCCGCTTGAAGCGCTGAGATCGAGAAATCCATAGTCCCCAGATGCAAAATTTCATGAAACAGCAAAGTTCGAAATCGAAAAACTGAAGAAAAAAATAGAAAAAGCGAGATGGGGAAAATTAGGTTTCCTCTGTTTTTGTTTGATAAATTTTCTCTTAGAAAACACGATTTCGTCGTCCCAATGGGCAACACTGGGAGGAGACGGCGATCCGAACAGCCCAATCAGCAAGCATTCCCGCTTCACGTCCGTTTTCCCGGTTAGTTTTGAATATAAAAATTTTGTTTGTATCCCAAAAATAACAGGAGACTTATTTTCCGAAATCAGCCTGATTTTCATCTATCCCACACCATTAACTATTCAGGATAAATGCAAACAGAAATCGGTGAAATTCCTCATTATAGCTGACCGAAATGCGATCGGTGTTTTTCTTCAAGTTGGTTGGTGGTAACAATAGCAAAGCTGCGTTCTTTACGGTAGTGATAAATATAGAAAAATAATAAACCTTTGTGTAATAATTTGCAGCGTTTTTCTATAATTTCTCGGATCTAAACTCAATTTTCCAGATATGGCAGGAGTCGACTGATCCAGACAAGTTCATTCACGAGGACGTAGCGATCGCCACTTATTTGATTCTGCTCTGGGGAAGAAAGCTCGTCAAATTCGTGGACCTCGGGTGCGGGAACGGCTTGCTGGTTCACATTCTCGCGTCTGAAGGTCACAGAGGACTCGGCATCGACGTCAGAGCCCGGAAAATATGGGCCAGCTACCCTCCAACGACTGTACTCAAGGTTAGTTCGAGTGGGATACACAAGATTATTTCTTCCAGATGGGTATTTCTTGAGAACAGAATAACATTAATTCGTTATTAAAATGCAGTCGAATGCCATTGGAGAAGGTGGCACGGGAGTGTACCTTGGGGCAGGAGGGTTTAGGTACAGTCAAGTGCCCATACTTGGCACAGTTTTGAACTTTGCATTGTAAAATCAACCCTTTTATGAAACACTCGAGTTTAAAACAAAATACCCGGGTTTGAAGGGACTCAGGCTGCACGTTCACGTCCTAAAATTGTAGGTTTGCAAATGGTAGGTACGTTAAAAAAAGGCGTTTGACCCAAGTTAGGTAAGGGGGATCTAATTTGGTACAAACTCTAGGGTTAAAAAAAGTAAGTAATAAAAGCTCGTTATTTCAATAAAATGGCACAAAAGTCGTGGTCATGGTAACCACAACTTCAGACTTTCATTTGCGACCGTACACCGCGTTTTTTGGCTTTCAAACTTGGTTTACCGTAAAACCGTCAAACTTTACCCCACCAGAGGTAACTTTACCCCAAAAAGTGAGAATCTTCAATTGTGACGTAAGCGTGGTAGAACTTAGATAAAAGTTAGCTATTGTGTTTTCGTTATTCTCCACATCCCAGAGAATCGATGCGGCTTGCGATGGCGCCTTTATCCATGTTATCAGTCATAGTTTCCTGTTCAGCTGTTTTTGTCCTGTTTCTCGTGCTCCAAAATTTCTTCCATATCAGGTGTTTGGAGTGGATTTACCAGGCAAGCCCTCATCATATCACTTTCAATATCTTATTTTGAACAAAATACACTAATCAAATTCTCAAAAAAGTGTTTTCTTAGTTATGCTTTTGTTCACCAAAAATTTGATGGTAACTTTACTCCAAAAACCGGGTATCTTTACTCCACTATAAAGGTTGGGGTAAAGGTAGCCTCACTCATATTTTTCTTATTTAATCTCGAAAAATATTTGAGTTTTATAATTTTCGCAGTGTTTAATGTAAGGTTTCTAGTGTATCTCATGTCAGAAGTTAGAGATGGGGAGAAGAAATGAGAAAAAGCTTGGTATGCGCCCCTACCGAAACTTTACAACAATGATATGAACATAAACGTGCTTTGGTCTCATAAGTTGTGATTTACAATATTAGAGAGTTTTCGCCACGTCAGGCGCGACTACTTGAGATCGTGACAACTCGAGACAGATGGGGCCAGCAGACGCAGATGCTAACTTTTTTTGGTGGATTTCGAGTCGTCACAAAATAAGGTGCGGACTCTGGAAGTGACGCTAAACAGCTACTGACCTGTGAAATCACTCGAAAATGGCCGATAGTGAACAGCTGATTCAGACTCCGGGGGCTCGAAATGAGTTTTTCAGATCAAAAATTAGAATATTTGCCGTATTGAAAAAGCAATAAATTTATTACTACTTGGATAGGTAGGTAGGTACCTATCTACATCCCTTTCGGACCCTACATTGTGACATAAAAAACCTACCTACTGATGATTTTGATCGTTTTTACCTTTAGAAAGTAGTGAACAACACTAGCTTTTCCAGACCTCTTACAGCATTTTTTTGGGTTTAAAGTACTTTACTACCGATTTTGCAGTAGCTACCTTTCTACTTGTTTCTTGTTTGTCTAACAACACGTCCTTAACATATCTATAGATAATTTAGAGTAGCTAGGTACTTCGTTTCTACCCACCAGGACGTGCGGACTATTACAAAAACGAAAGTAAAGATCTATCAAACTAGGATAGATGTACGAACTTATAGAAGTAACACCTAAATGCAGATATCCATAATTAACCAAATACCTACTATTGTGTGAAAGGAAGATATTTTTTCAAAGGTAATAAACTTGATAACTGTAGTAAGAGCATTTTTTCCAGTTTGTCATGCAACTTACAAGTACGATGATCACAGCAAGCGGAACTATCAATTGAAATCTTAAATGATACCTACTTACAAAAACTGACTCTCGTCGCCTGTTTATTGTAGATCTGTAGTTAGGTATGTTGGTAGATGAATAAATAATATACAACATTAAATGAAAAACAAGGGCGCATTTATTCAGAAATTTCATTGACATTCAAACAATGTAAAATTCGCACAGAGTCAACAATCACTTGATCTTGATGCGAAGATAACAGAATTCTGGTGACGAGTAGTTTGTTTCGAGAGATGAAAACCTTGATAATTCCCGGGAAAATTAAAACTGTTCTACAAATCAAAGCTGAAATCGAGAACCAAAACACGGGAGTCGACCGTCGGATACAACACAAAATCCTGCTACATCCGATGTAAATTGAAACTGGTTATAAAAGTGTGAGGTTATGAAGGGTAGAGTCGTCAAGAAAGCTGTCGTTCCCGACGCCGCCAAAAGCCGGCATTTTGCGGCGTCCAAGACGACCGAGCTCGCCGTCCGAGTCGTCACGCATGCGCAGTCACCATTTTCGGACGGTTGCATGGATATTACACGACGTGGCGAAAACTCTCTATTATTTACTCGTGGGTTAACTTTGAAATTTACCAGTGCAATTCATTTGAAAGTTATCGAATGTGAAACAGACTTTTTCTGTGATTTTGTTAAGTCATTCGTTTATCTTTTATTGTAAGTAAAGTAAAAAGTAAAGTAAGCAACCATTTCAGGTTGAATTTTCGTCCGACTGCCATTCTTGGGGTCGCGGACGTCATCAGCTGTCTCCCTAAGGGGAGATCAGAATTTGTTCTGATGATTTCGCTCATGGCTTCCCAAAACATCACCGCCCTGGGTTGGAACGAGAGATTGCCGATCGTCTAATAGACAGAAAACTTTCTGCTGGCGACCAGATTCGAACTCGCATCCCCGCTAGACGGTTCTTATCCTATCACCGCAGTCCGGTACACTGTCCACTAGACCACCGACGCCCACTTATCTTTTATTGTCCTTCAATATTTCTTTACTTGTAGAAAGTTCTGCTCGATTACCTACATAAGTCTGTCTGTACTGGAAGACTGAAATTGTGATCTCTTAACCAGAAATATTGCATTTCAAGCAAATTCGTTGAAATAAATGATCATTGGAATTTATATTTTTCTTAGGTAAAACTTGTATTTTTCAAGCTAAAAAGTTCAATTTTTCAGAATATATTTTATACTAATATTATAAATACTTGATATTATCAAGTATTTCTGGGGTAATGAATTCAATCCCAACTAGTAACATTGCACCACTGCCCGTTTCTGTAGCGATAACCGTGAGTTTTCCAGAGTGGAGTAAAGATGGACGCACTCGTAGGTAACTATACTCCAACATTTAAACAATTTAAACAATGGGTTACAATTATCTGATCAATGAGCTCGACCACTCAAAATGTTCAGGAAGCCCTGAAGATCAAATCGCTTATTAAAAAAAATCAATTTAACCCATTTCGAGTGGGAGAAATTGTATTTGGAAATGTTTTGGAGCAAATTTCGGAGTAAAGTTTGACGGTTTTACGGTACTTTTATTTTTTACACTTTTTTTTTCATTTTTACTCTATTTTTACATTTTTTAAAAAGGATTAATATCAAGGCAAAAAGGTTGAGAATTTATACTGCTTAAAAACGGATATGAGAGTAGTACTCACAGGTGTTGTACTGCTCCGAGACGACGCCGGCCGGCGGTGAAGACGTTGATAATTCCAAGACGATGGAAAGAACTCGTTTTAAGCAGTTTTAGGGGTTTTATGAAGTTGAGCGGAAAATTAGACAGTCGAAAAAGAACTTATTATAAATTATTAAGTACAAACATATTGTTTAGTAATGCATGCATTCCAGGGGACGTCCCATTGGATAAGCATTAGGTCAATTAAAACTAGTTGGTAAGCGATAAAACTGTTTCACTCGATGTCATTTATTTATTACTTTAGGCAAGAAATACTGACCCCCCCCCCCCACCATTAACCACCTTAACATTTCTAGCGGCATGGGAGCCTCGAATCTGAAGAGCATTTTAAAATCCGTGATCTACGATACCCAACATGGGAATTCGAGTTCACCCCCCCCCCCCCACCGCCACCGCCACCCCCAACGCCAACAATGGTGCCAGTCTGGCAACAAAGCGGAAATACCTCGTAACATTGAACTTTCATCTGTTAGTTTTAGTAGGCAGTCCGTCGAAGTTCACATCCGTATTCAAGGTGAAACACAAAAAAAAAAAAAAAAAAAAAAACACGAAATAAGCGGTTTATGGCATCATGTCCTGGCACCACAGTGGCACCACTATTAGTTCCATGGTGGTACAGAGAATAATTCATGAAAATCCGGAGGTATAATGAGAATTTTTCCTCAATTTCAAAGCTTGGGTACAATTAGTAAGCAGTAAAGGAACCGAAATATTGAAAAATCGGATATTTTGTGAATATTATCCCCCCACTCACCCCCTCCCTTGCGAATTTTGGTACTCTGGTAAAATCATGTACAACTCGGAAGTTATTTGAGTCAAACAAAAAAAGAAACACGCAAATCGGTTGGAAATTGAGGCCTGGGCAGAGTACACAAGATTATGCCCAAAAACGCACGTTTTTCGAGCATTAACCCCCCTTTCCTCCCCTTAAAAGGCAAAATTCGAAATTCCGGCGACGTAGTGCACAACTAGATAGTATTTCGCGTCAAACGAAAAAAGAACCACGAAAATCGTTTGAGAACTAAGGCCTGGGCAGAGTACACAAGATTATGCCCAAAAACGCACGTTTTTCGAGCATTAACCCCCCCCTTTCTCCCCTTAAAAGGCAAAATTCGAAATTCCGGCGACGTAGTGCACAACTAGATAGTATTCCGCGTCAAACGAAAAAAGAACCACGAAAATCGTTTGAGAACTAAGGCCTGGGCAGAGTACACAAGATTATGCCCAAAAACGCACGTTTTTCGAGCATTAACCCCCCCCCTTTCTCCCCTTAAAAGGCAAAATTCGAAATTCCGGCGACGTAGTGCACAACTAGATAGTATTCCGCGTCAAACGAAAAAAGAACCACGAAAATCGTTTGAGAACTAAGGCCTGGGCAGAGTACACAAGATTATGCCCAAAAACGCACGTTTTTCGAGCATTAACCCCCCCCTTTCTCCCCTTAAAAGGCAAAATTCGAAATTCCGGCGACGTAGTGCACAACTAGATAGTATTCCGCGTCAAACGAAAAAAGAACCAGGAAAATCGTTTGAGAACTAAGGCCTGGGCAGAGTACACAAGATTATGCCCAAAAACGCACGTTTTTCTCCCCTTAAAAGGCAAAATTCGAAATTCCGGCGACGTAGTGCACAACTAGATAGTATTCCGCGTCAAACGAAAAAAGAACCAGGAAAATCGTTTGAGAACTAAGGCCTGGGCAGAGTACACAAGATTATGCCCAAAAACGCACGTTTTTCTCCCCTTAAAAGGCAAAATTCGAAATTCCGGCGACGTAGTGCACAACTAGATAGTATTCCGCGTCAAACGAAAAAAGAACCACGAAAATCGTTTGAGAACTAAGGCCTGGGCAGAGTACACAAGATTATGCCCAAAAACGCACGTTTTTCGAGCATTAACCCCCCCCCTTTCTCCCCTTAAAAGGCAAAATTCGAAATTCCGGCGACGTAGTGCACAACTAGATAGTATTCCGCGTCAAACGAAAAAAGAACCAGGAAAATCGTTTGAGAACTAAGGCCTGGGCAGAGTACACAAGATTATGCCCAAAAACGCACGTTTTTCTCCCCTTAAAAGGCAAAATTCGAAATTCCGGCGACGTAGTGCACAACTAGATAGTATTCCGCGTCAAACGAAAAAAGAACCACGAAAATCGTTTGAGAACTAAGGCCTGGGCAGAGTACACAAGATTATGCCCAAAAACGCACGTTTTTCGAGCATTAACCCCCCCCTTTCTCCCCTTAAAAGGCAAAATTCGAAATTCCGGCGACGTAGTGCACAACTAGATAGTATTCCGCGTCAAACGAAGAAAGAACCAGGAAAATCGTTTGAGAACTAAGGCCTGGGCAGAGTACACAAGATTATGCCCAAAAACGCACGTTTTTCGAGCATTAACCCCCCCCCTTTCTCCCCTTAAAAGGCAAAATTCGAAATTCCGGCGACGTAGTGCACAACTAGATAGTATTCCGCGTCAAACGAAAAAAGAACCAGGAAAATCGTTTGAGAACTAAGGCCTGGGCAGAGTACACAAGATTATGCCCAAAAACGCACGTTTTTCGAGCATTAACCCCCCCCTTTCTCCCCTTAAAAGGCAAAATTCGAAATTCCGGCGACGTAGTGCACAACTAGATAGTATTCCGCGTCAAACGAAAAAAAGAACCAGGAAAATCGTTTGAGAACTAAGGCCTGGGCAGAGTACACGAGATTATGCCCAAAAACGCACGTTTTTCGAGCATTAACCCCCCCTTTCCTCCCCTTAAAAGGCAAAATTCTAAATTCCGGCGACGTAGTGCACAACTAGATAGTATTCCGCGTCAAACGAAAAAAGAACCAGGAAAATCGTTTGAGAACTAAGGCCTGGGCAGAGTACACGAGATTATGCCCAAAAACGCACGTTTTTCGAGCATTAACCCCCCTTTCCTCCCCTTAAAAGGCAAAATTCTAAATTCCGGCGACGTAGTGCACAACTAGATAGTATTCCGCGTCAAACGAAAAAAGAACCAGGAAAATCGTTTGAGAACTAAGGCCTGGGCAGAGTACACGAGATTATGCCCAAAAACGCACGTTTTTCGAGCATTAACCCCCCCTTTCCTCCCCTTAAAAGGCAAAATTCGAAATTCCGGCGACGTAGTGCACAACTAGATAGTTTTCCGCGTCAAACGAAGAAAGAACCAGGAAAATCGGTTGAGAACTAAGGCCTGGGCAGAGTACACAAGATTATGTTACACACACATACACACACACACACACAGACATTCACCTATGGTTTTTTCGCGGATTCCGATTCAGAATGGTCTAAAACGGATTACTGTGTGGTTATTTTTTTTTTCTGTTGAGTGTTGTCCAACTTCACCCCAGATCGATCGCATAAGGACGCCCAAGTCTTACTGTGGGACGTCCTAAAAACGTGATGGCACAAGAGGGATAACGAACAAGCGTGATGGCGAACTGAAACTCTCTTGGAAGGGGAGTAAGGTTCAAAGGTTGTCACCTGCGCCTACAGGTGGCACCACCTTCCAGAGGTACCTATTTAAAGAGAAACTAACTGAGTGAGAGGCCTTTACAATAGCAATTATACACAATTATAGTTAATAAATAATGTAAAGAGATGAAAATAATAAATATTGATGTATAATCACGTGAATAACTGCAAAATTGAAAGGATCAGTCTATTAAGAAATCTTGAGGTACCAGAATTTTCCTCTTGAGTCGCCTACCTGGTGGGGGTGGGTGGTTACAGAGTATTTTTGATGTTAATAGGGTGGAGTGGGGCAATTGCGACCCAAAATGTCAATAGTTCAACTTTGATCCTCTGTACCTTTCCTTTGAAAACGCTATTTTCACTTTTTTTTAAAAAATGAGTAGCTTATTTTACGTAGATTACGATGCACTCTTCGAATTGTACAAAAGATTTACTTCTCACGGTCCAAACTGTGTTTTTTAAAATTCCGACCGACTTCCGCATTTGCCCACTAATCGGGGCAAATGCGGAAACGGCCTGCGAATCCCTTAAAAACATTTAGTTGCATTAATGGGGTAAATACAAACAAAGCCCATTTCAATACGAACAGAACGCTATATTTAATTTTTTTCTCCTCCACTTTTGCTTCCTCACTACCGAAGGTAGGGAAGCTTTGTATTCGTGAAAGAAGTGAAAAAAAAAAATGTCCTCCAAAATCAAAATTTCCACTTGCTTTTTGCGTTTTACAGCTTCCCGAACAATTTTGGTTCCGTGTCTGTCTGTCTGTCGGTCTGTCTGTCTGTGGTCAATCCTTGTCCCGGGCAAAACTATACTAACCTGTGGTCCGATTTTGATGAAATTTTCAGGGATTGTGCGGGTTAGGTCCTAGACGGTCCCCTATAAATTTCAGCACCTTCGGACCAATAGGAGCGAGTGCGCATGCGCAAACGTGAATTTCCTGGGACCTCGGTTTCTCGGTTTCTAATGAACCGATTTTGCTCAAATTTGGAGGTTAGTTAGGGACTAACTTTTAAGAGACACCCTATAAGTTTCAATCAAATTGGTCAAGCAATAGCCGCTGCGCATGCGCGAACTTTAAATTTATTGTTACAACCAAAACTCCGCAACTATTCAACCGATTTCGATGAAATTTTGAGGGATTGTGTGGGTTAGGTCCTAGACGGTGGACCGCTAATATTTTGGTATTCAATAACTCTTTGAATCATAATTTTTTCGCCAACTGATTCTATACGTCCATGTTACAATGAGTGAGGAAGCTATACTGCCCACCCAACTTGGCAGACGTTTTTTTTATGACCAAAATGAACTTTCCTGCGCCAACTGGTTTGCACTTTATCTTTCAAATGACTCTTTCTTGAGTGAATAATTTTCCCTTGAGGCCTGATTTCGAAAGTGGGAGAGGAAAATGAAGATATTGTGTCTTTTTAAAGGTTCATCTCCAATTTTTGTCCTAGAACAGAAAGGCCACTCAGTCTAATAGTTGTTATAGGTTGCTTATTTTGCACTTCCGCATTTACCCCATACTGCAATTTTGCTGGGGCAAATGCAACCCATGTTATCATTTCTACAAATGATCGTGATATAAACGATTTCATAATGAAAACTGTTAAACTGACTCATGTAAAGAAGTTTCAAGATGGAACAGACGTTACTGCCCCACTGCATGGAAAACTTATTTCTTGGCAAAATCCCGCCACTCGTCTGAAGAGCTAATCACTAGTGAGTCAGGATAACGTTAGGAATAAGCAGCTGACTGGCGAGAGCCCGCCTTTTCCGACAGGTAAGGGTTACCAACATAACTGGGTACACATTGAGAAGGTTTCTGAGGCAAGGCGCTCAAATGTCGTCATTTTCAAAACCATTTCCGCATTTGCCCCATTTCCACATTTACCCCACTCCACCCTATTGATATTTTCGGAAATATTTCAAATATTTGTGATATTTGATATTATAACAATGTTAATTGATATTTTCAGGAAGAGACGATCGTGCCTTCCCCTTCCTACGTTTTCCCAGACGCTGATTGGGTCATTGGGAACCATTCCGACGAGCTGACCCCCTGGATTCCCATCATATCCCTGCTGAGCTCAGCCACCACTAATTTCTTCCTGCTCCCGTGTTGCGCTTACGAGTTCAGCGGGGCCAAGTACAAACGAGCCAACGCTGCGAAAAGCCAGTACGCCGAGTACCTCGACTACGTCCAAGACATTTGTGCCGAGTGCGGTTTCGAAGTGTTTAGGGACAGATTGAAGATACCTTCCACTAAAAGGATTTGCTTGGTGAGCAAAGGAAGGACGCCGTCGAGAAAGGATTTAGTTGGTCATGTGAAAGAAATTATAAGTCGACGAGGTAGCTCAGTTCAAAGCGAAAGACCTCAGAAAGAGTGGTTGACAGGGTTCAAAACAAGAGATATTGTTGAGCGAGTGAAAAACTGTACGCAGTTAGAACAAAGTTTTGTCTCTCGTCTACTCGAGAAAATATCAAACCTGCTCTTGATGAAAGACACTGGGTCTCCGTGGAATTCGGGAAATCCAACCGATATATCAGCTTTGGCGAAGCTTTTGGATAAAGAAGATTTGAAGCAACTAAAAAACGAATGCGGTGGTTTACAGACGTTTTTAAGGAATCATCGCTTTATTTTTCAAATTACTGAAGGGAAAGTAACGTTTAGGAAACCCGAAGTGAGAGAGGAGCGACCGAAGGTTTGGAAAACGAGGCCTTGCTGGTTCTACACCAATCACCCTCACTCTTGCCCTCTGGAGGACCAGATGTGTTCTTACATTCACGGTGGAACTGAGGAACGTCTGCCCAGATGACCGCCCTGTTCCGCGGTGAATTAGCTGATGTATTCACAAATTATCCGAGGGTCTGATCGAGAAGAGGCTCTGAAGTTGTCATCGTTCGGGTAACTTGTCAAACAGACGTTCCTCCTTGATAAGCAGAGAAAGAACTTCGTGGGCAGTCGAGTCAGAAGAAACTGTACCCGGGACATATTGAAGAAGGGAACTGTTCTTTGCTCGTGGGCCTCAGTGAAATTCAGCTGGCGTCATGTAGACCTGAGAATATAATTATGGTTTCGTAATCAAAACGGGTTAACGATTTCGCTATGAATAATTCACCGGCTTCAGCGAAAAACCACTTAAGTCGGGATTCACCAACTTTACAGGAGAGCATTTTTTTTGTTGTGAGTGAGGTAACCAGGTGATAGAGGTGTGTCGGTACAGCTGTACCGGGACTGTGGAACCGAGTATCAGGTTGGAACGGTTCCACGCAGTGACAAAAACTCGACCCTTACCGGTCCAGTTCCACGGACTGATAAGATATCTTGAAATGGCTCAGGACTGGGAAGAGATCATTCTGATTGGTGAGGATGGAACTGAACTGGTAAGGATGGAACCGGACCGATAAGATATCATGGAGAATGGTTCAATGGCTCTGGACCGGTAAGCATGGATCTTGTTCTCAGTTCTGTTCCATGTTGTACCTGGAAGCGCCTTTACTACTTCCATGGACTGAGAATGGTTCATGGAATGGCTCTTGAGCGGGAAGTTATCTTCTGGACAGGTTAGCAATGCTAACTTAGCATGGAAGTTGTCTCCAGTATTATTAATTTATTATTGTCATGTTAAGTTCTTAAACTGCAACGTCATTATTCTTTCCTTGAATTGTTTGGTAACTATTATTTATAATAAATTGTCTGTTTTGTAACACTTGTTCAAATGAGGAATTTCACCGATTTCTGTTTGCATTTTTCCTGAATAGTTAATGGTGTGGGATAGATGAAAATCGGGCTGATTTCGGAAAATAAGTCTCCTGTTATTTTTGAGAGACAGTCAAAATTTTTAATTTCAAAACTAACCGGGAAAATAGACGTGCAGCGGGAACGCTCGCTGATTGGCTGTTCGGATCGCCGTCTCCTCCCAGTGTTGCCCATTGGGACGACGAAATCGGGTTTTCTAAGAGAAAAGTTATCAAACAAAAACAGGGGAAACCTAATTTTCCCCATCTCGCTTTTTCTATTTTTTTCTTCAATTTTTCGATTTCGAACTTTACTGTTTCATGAAATTTTGCATCTGGGGACTATGGATTTCTCGATCTCAGCGCTTCAAGCGGCCATAAATGAACTATTCCAGCATGACGTCATTTTCCGGCTTTTTTTAAACATTCGTATTTTCTACACTGTTTTGTTTATTCGTAAATTAGGAAGTTCGGGCTGAAAGTTTGCCTTAGGGGGTTTTTAGAGGTGCTGAATCCGATTTTGAGGTAAAAATAGGAAATTCCGACGTGGTGAAATTTCTCATTCCTTCCTTTTAGGGAATTTTCAAGGGAAATGATGCTATTGTATTGCAAGTTGAGATCATAAGCAAGGAAGAAGGACGATAGGGATTTGACTGCCTGCTTCATCCATGCCATGTGAGTGGGATTTGATCGCCTGTACTGGTAATGGAACTGTACCGGTAATTTGGAACGGTTACATCTTTGTCACCGTAACCGTTGGAACCGTTCCAGGGAAATACCTGGACCGACACACCCCTACGAGGTGATACAGTTAAAGTTGATAATGGAGTGGACTCTTAGAGAGGTTTGCTATGGTTACACGAATGGAAGCACTGTGATATTACACTAACATATGCGAAAATTGACTTATGTGATTTTGACCACTGACTTAAGTGGTTATGACCCTGATCTATAATTTGACAAATTCTTGATTCACACTACAGCCATTTTTTAGCGCTTCAAAAGCAGCCCAAGTACAACATTCGTCCACTTGCTGAAGAACTAGCAACTATAACGACCAGTGGAGGTAATGGAGGGGGTAATATTGAAATATCGTCTTATTTTTTCCTAAATTTTGTTCCACGTTGCTCGTAAAAAAATGTTTTTCCTCTCAAATTTCCAATCTCGTGGAAAATGAAGTTGGTGTTCATTAGGTAGGTAAGTAAGGTGAATGCAAGATAGGGGGTACCTAGTAAATATTTTGTTAAAATCGTCCGATTTTAAAAATCCCCCTCTTGGTTGGTTCTGTCAATCAAAAATATTTTTTCGTTGAATTTTTTCTCTGAAAAATATTTTTGAAAAAATAATGAAATAACTTCAGTTGAAGTAAAACTGTTTATATTAAAATCTTGGATAACAGTTTTTTACATTTATGTATTGGATTAAAAAATGTATTTAATACATTGAATATTGACCCGAAATAAGTCATAGAGATAAAAACAGTCCAATAAAAAATAAATCAAAATCCATCAGTTTTCTTCGGAAAACTCAATTAAATCGGGGTCAATGTCTTCAGTTTGGTCGCAACATGCAAGGTTTTTGTAGAATGAGTGGAAGATATCGGTAATCAAGGGCAGCAATGAAAGAAGGTCTTTCTTCTTCTCGGAGCTAATCCTGCAGGGATAGGGAAGTCGAAGAAGATCAACATTACCCGCGGATCTTCCTCTCCTCGCAAATGAAAGGTGGTCAAATTCCGCCGATCTTAGAAGGTGCTTACCTTCTAGATAGAATAAGAATGTGCGCTATTACCAGGCCTTCCATATACCGCTAAAAACAAAAAAAGCTATTTTTTGGACTTAAGTGGTTTTTTGCTGCAGCCAGAGAATTCTAAATAGGTAGAATAATCTTGCGATTGCCTACAAGTACGTCTTTTGTTCTTTATGAATTAAAGAACCTAATGAACTATCTACTTATCAGTAAGAGTGGATTGTTACCTGTGTAAAGCTGGGTTCACATGAGCGCGGTCAACGCGGTTGTGCCACGAGGGAGTTACGCATTTGGCCATTTGATTGGCGGCGCCTCAGCCGCCTGAGTACTTTTTTTTACTTTACTTATTTTTATAATTTTCGTTTATTTTGGTCTTCTGTTAACATGTGATGAATGCATCGTAATTAAATAAATCGTATATCTAATAAATGTGATCTGTGATTTATATAATATATAAATTGTGTAATGGAAACTCAAATTGATGACAATTTCAACCACCTGAGGTGATTTCTAAGATTTTTTTGTATAATTAGCACCAACAACGAAATTATAAATAATTACGCTTTTCGTAGGAATATTCTTTATCATAATTCACTTTGATAATATTGATTACAAATAAAATAAAGCTATCGGAATTCCGATTTTTGTAGTTGGTAGGTATCGGTATCTATCTCGATTCAGTAAAATACTGTTTATCTTTGATGAATTTAAAAATGAAATGGAATATCGTAGGAATAGAAAAAACGTACCTACTTGATGGGGGGGGTACATCAGTCACCCTTGATGAGGTACTACAATGGTGATTTTATAGTGATACCACATACCACGCACCTACATATATCATGTTTTGCTTGACATTACCCTAATGTACTACCTTGGGACTTTTGGGATATCAATCACCACAACAGTAGGTACAGTTCCGACGAGCTGAATTCAATCACAATGTGAAAATAAAATTGACAGGATTCAAACCAGCTAGGATTCAAAACATAGGATTTCAACTGCGGGAAAATAGAAGTCGACACGGCGGGAAGCTGTCGCGCAACTGCGCCTATGTGAACCTCTAGACACCAGCCGCCTCCCGAACACACAACCGCCTCGTCGCACAACCGCGTTCATGTGAACCCTGCTTGAGCCCCCAATGCGACCTTATCAGGGGCAGCTTGGCATCGGTGGGAAGGTTACCTTCCTCTAGCCAGGCAGGATCAGGGTGGGAATCGCCCTACCGCAGGGCATCCCACAAGTCCGTCTACTTCTGTTGGGAGAATAACTATGACTTCCCTATGTGCTTCCATGGTGATCACCTTTTCGAAGAAATAACGTCACTACGAAACCACAATAACTTAAACCAAACGCTGCAAATTATTACACAATGGTTTGTTATTTTCTTTATAGATCACTCGTCTGCAAAGAACACGGCTTTGCCATTGTTACCATCAACCAAAATAATGAAAAACATCGATCGCATTTCAGTCAGCTAAAATTTGAACGGAGATTAGGCCTCTAGCGATTCACACTCGTGTTTCTGATTTATCGTAAGTCCAACCCTTAAATTCTCGTAGGGAGCGAACGGTTTGTCCTACAGGGCTCCGCGTGGTATCTAAAAATTCAATACTATCTTAAATTGATGGAACAACAATACCTTTATACCAAATTTTTTTGAGTTAGGGCGTTTTCGAAATTTCAAAATTAATTTTTCAACCCTTAGAAGAGACCTACATCAACCAAAATCTTCGGGGCACAACTAGACCCCAAATGGAGCCCACATACCAAATTTCATTAAAATCAAACACTTACTACGCCTTACTACAAAATTTGTATCTACTACATAAAATAATTTATGTTGAGATTCTCCTATATTTCCATTTTTTGAAAGTAATATTTAGCCGATTTTGGAAAACTTTTATAATATTTAGGGACTATTTTCATTATTATCAAGGAAGTTAGATGAAATAGGAGAATGGAATAAGTACGTATTTTGTCAGCGGTACGGTGTTCAAGGGGTAGTCGTGGGATGACAGATACCCTTTGCCGTGCCTGTCGGAGTGGAAATGAACACCTGTATCATGTAGTGCAGCAGTGTCCACGAACTCATGGGGGCCGCATCCTACGTCATGATGCGGTCGCCAAGCAGATAGCAGGTGCCTTGTCATCCAGCGGCTGGGATGTTGAAAGGGAGAGATTATACCACATGCCAAGTGACCAGGGCAAGAAGCCTGACATTGTTGCCGTCAAGCCCGACAGGTCTTGCATTATCCTGGATGTCCAGGTTGTTAATGGCAGCATGGACATGGAGCAGACCTGGCGGGCTAAGATAAGAAAGTATGATAGAGATGATTTGCGGCAAGCAGTGTCAGAGCTAAAAGGAGTGGAACCCAACAACATCAGGGTGATGGCTGCGACCTTGTCGTGGCGTGGAGTGTGGTGCGGGAAAAGTGCCACAGAGTTGCGCGAGTTGGGCATCTCAGTAGGTGTCTTCCGTGGTGTCACCCGCCGCGTACTGCTCGGCTCATATTTAAACTGGTGGTCATTTTATAGAGGCACTTCCCTTCATCCATCTCTCCCACCCCCACCTTCCTCATCATCCCTCATCCCTAGGGCCGGCGTCGGGTGAGTCCTGGGCATCCTCCCCATTATATTTGATTTATTTATTTATTTTGTTTTATGGCGTGCCCCCTCCGTCACAAAAGACATTTTGTCTTTGAGGGGAGATTTGGAAAAAAAAAAAATAGCCCGCAACACACCAGAGTTGAAAAAGTCTGTAAGTACGATGGATTGAGGATGATATGCAAACTAGCGCGGGGCCTGGCGATGCAAGGCAAGCAGTTCAAAAAAATTAATTTTTCAGGACTGTTTAGAGTGAAGCTGGATTCACATGGGTGGAATCTGAAAAGACGGAGACGAGAAAAACCAGTGGAGGGGGTAATAGTAGGAATTTCGTATTTTTTACGTTAGATTCAAAATTGAAGCACTTCACAACGTTCTTGTATCAGTTTGAAAATCCTTATAGTTGTAAGCCTATGTCTCACTCCTTGATGGTAGAGGGAGGAAGGTTAAAGTCCTACCGCTAACATCAATTTGTGAGCACTGACCTCGTACTCTCTGAAGGAGAAATACGAGTAAAAACCGATTATTTGTGGGTTGAGAATCTACAATGACCTGGCTGGGGAAGTTACGCAGAACTTATCAAAACTAGTGATGGGCGGTATTTAACGTAACAGTTAAAAATAACCTATTACCGGGTTTCGTAAATTCCGCTTTGAACCTATTACCAAAATAACCCTGAAAATTACTCGTAATTAACGTTTCAGGGAAGGCTTCAAAAAAGTGTGGAGGCAGAACAATAGCTTGGGTTTTTTATTGTCGAAAAAGAGGGAAAATACACTAACACGTAAATATGTCGGGAATAACTTGATAGAAAACCCAGCTTAGGTAGGAAACGAAAACTAGAGATCAACGGAATGATACTTTGGAATGGAATAACAATATAGGGTGGAGTGGGGTAAATGTGGAAATGGGGCAAATGCGGAAATGGTTTTGAAAATGGCGCCATTTGAGCGCCTTGCCTCAGAAACCTTCTCAATGTGTACCCAGTTATGTTGGTAACCCTTACCTGTCAGAGAAGGCGGGCTCTCGCCAGTCAGCTGCTTACTCCTAAGTTAGGAGTAAGCAGCTGACTGGCGAGAGCCCGCCTTCTCTGACAGGTAAGGGTTACCAACATAACTGGGTTAGGAGTCCTAACGTTATTCTGACTCACTAGTGATTAGCTCTTCAGACGAGTGGCGGGTTTTTGCCAATAAATAAGTTTTCCATGAGGTGCAGTGGGGCAGTAACGTCTGTTCTATCTTGAAACTTCTTTACATGAGTCAGTTTAACAGTTTTCATAATGAAATCGTTTATATCACGATCATTCGTAGAAATGATGACATGGGTTGCGTTTGCCCCAGCAAAATTGCAGTATGGGGTAAATGCGGAAGTACAAAATAAGCACCCTATAACAACTATTAGACTGAGTTACCTGTCTGTTCTAGGACAAAAATTGGAGATGAACCTTTAAAAATACACAATTTCTTCATTTTCCTCTCCCACTTTCGAAATCAGGCCTCAAGGGAAAATTATTCACCCAAGAAAGAGTCATTTGAAAGATAAAGTGCAAACCAGTTGGCGCAGGAAAGTTCATTTTGGTCATAAAAAAGTGGAGGAGAAAAAAATTAAATATAGCGTTCTGTTCGTATTGAAATGGGCTTTGTTTGCATTTACCCCATTAATGCAACTAAATGCTTTTATGGGATTCGCAGGTCGTTTCTGCATTTGCCCCGATTAGTGGGGCAAATGCGGAAGTCGGTCGGAATTTTAAAAAACACAGTTTGGATCATGAGAAGTAAATCTGTTGTACAATTTGAAGAGTGCATCGTAATCTACGTAAAATAAGCTACTCATTAAAAAAAAAAAGTGAAAATAGCGTTTTCAAAGGAAAGTTACAGAGGATCAAAGTTGAACTATTGACATTTTGGGTCGCAATTGCCCCACTCCACCCTAACATGATAAACAAACGAACGTAGGTCGGGAATGAAAAGAAACGATACCTTGGAATGGTATGTTGGAATGAGCTTGTGAGAAGGTCCCTGGAATAACCTATTAACACATTCAGTGCGGCCGTCCCGGATCCGGGACGGCAGCTACCCTCCAGCCATGCGTCTGTCCCGGATCCGAGCCACTTACCCTTTTGTTGTTATCGGCCAGTATAAGGTTCACGCACTGCTTCAATCGAATTTGTTTTCATCTGTAGGCGGGCTGGAGAGTCTCTGAAGTGTGAAAATAACCTCAGTTTCAATGTTCACGAACTAACAATACATTTTCCTACATCTACAATGCTAGACGATGTGACTAAACGCAAGAACTCAAATCAGGTTGGCTGGAAGTTCCCCGATCAATGGTCCGCAGTGAATGTGTTAATAAATAACAGGTTATTGGAACCTATTACCCACCCAGAGCAGTAACGGTGGAACCTAATACGCAAATGAAACTGTTTCGCCCATCTCTAATCAAAACTGTAATTAAATGATGATAATTACCTGGTAGGTGATCGTAGCGGTCTTGAAGGTTCATGGTGGCTGCTTCAGTAAAGCCTGAAGGGCAAAGGTTAAATTCAACACACAAAATGTGTCTGTGTCTGAGGGACTTGCGAATAGTTTTCCTGAAGGGAACTAGTGAATGAAAATCGTGTCTGTGCACGGAAAATATGTCTGTTACTGATGGGTACAAGGTATAGTCAAAGATGAAATGCAGAAAATACAACTAATAATAACATAGGTATATTTATGTGAACGTTTCTAGTGTTGACATAGACGTGAAAAGTATGTTTTATGAAATGCAATGAAATTATGACTGAAATGGAATTTAAAATTTTACAAAATAAAATGATGAATCTACATACAGTGGCAAGATTATTGAATACTCCTTTCCCAGGGGCGGCTACTGATAGGAGCATAGGCGCATGTGCACCCCCAGCCAATTTAAAAAGAAAAATTTAAAGTTCGTTCCTCTTCGTTTGAAAAGTAAGTTGGCTAGTGACAAAAGGTACTGTGCTAGTTGAATCTACGCGCGAAAACCGAGGGGGGGAACTCGACCAATCAGCGGCGGTTTGAGCAACATCGTCCGGCTGCTCTGTACGCCAGGGGGGTGACATGTGGGCAGGGGAGGTGGGCACGTAAGATTGGCCAATCAGAGAGCACGAAATGGGACCTTGGGGCGCAGCATGGAAAAAATGCGCACACCCCTCTCCCCTTGATAGCTCAGGAATCCGGGTTTCCTTATCGTGTTGGAATTAGAAGTAAACAAAACTGATAAGGATTTTTCGTTTTTGGCCCACCGTTTTGTTCCAAGTATTTGTTCTAAGTATTTTGATTATCTAGGGGTGTTGTAGGTACGATGGATAATTCGGTTCATTACATTAAAGTAAACTATTCGCGTTTGTCGGTCGTGGAAAAGTGCGAGATTCGAGAAACTGGCCGCCCCTTGCCGTCTCTACCTGGACTCCAACAGACGTTGAAATTAAAAAATCGTGCAGATTCGTATCGTAAGTTTAACTTCGAATATTATAAGAAGGTAGGTAGATTGGCTTTGCAGGTGTGAAGTGACTAACAAATTATTTTGCTTTGTTTGCCTACTTTGTTGTATCAACCGAAATGAGGCTTGAGTGATATGGGCATGTGATCTCCCATTTAACCAAAGGGACAAAAAAAAAAAAAAAAAAACGCATTGGCTGTCTCCCATAAAAACGCTCTGGTAGATTTGCTTATATTGGGCCGTCAAAATATAATGCAACAACTCGACAGTGCATGTCATCTTAATCTGATGCAAAAAACCAAAACGGTTAACAAAAATAGGTAGGTACATTATACTCTCTCGAATCATCGTTAATTTTTCTTCCGAGTTGGACGATGTTTTGAATCGTCACGGGCAAATACACATTCATCCATCTTATTGCAAATTCATCCATCTTATTGCAAAGCTGAAATTTTCAGCTTTGCAATAAGATGGATGAATTTCTTGGGTTTAGACCTTTGATGATGAAGTATTTCAGAATTTCTGTTAACCACTAGAGAACATTATTTTTCGTGTCTATTACCGTTTAGTTACGTTAGTCGGTATTACGTATTTAGTACCATTTGCAATTTTAAGATGACAAAGCTACCAAGATTTATCTCATTTACATATCGTTGAAATTTCTATTTGGCAGAGAAAATCACCTATTCTGTCCCTTCTCCATAGCCTCTCCTGATCTCTGTGCACCCCCTGAGTTTCGGGGCAGGAACCGCCACTGTCCTTTCCGTTACAGACTTGAACATGAATCAGTTCCAAAAGTATTTTCAATGAGAAATTCGTTTTGTCGTTGTCCAAAAGAGATATCAATTTGAATTTACTAGAGTTCAACAAAATCGCAAATTTAAAAGTTATAAGCTATCACTCCTAGCTTGTGTACCATTGGCCTAGGTAATGAATTAGTTTGTTACACTCACATCGGGTCCGTAGGAAATCCTTGGTGAAGTGGTGATGCAAATTTCCAAAATGCAACAGAGGATGACTCACGGAACCTGTGAAGAAGGGGTTCGACAGGGGTCTAGACTTTTACACAAGAGCGTGGGGGGGGGGGGGGTACCTTTCTCTTCCTTTCTGGTGTCAGTTTGCTCCTGAGCAGCGTCTTCCCCCACCCTTCTCCAAGGGTTGCTCGAGAGGGGGTTGATTTTGTGGGGAGGTGGAGGTTCAAAGGAGGTGTTATTAGGCTGTCCTGGAGTGGGGATGTGCTTTAGCCCGCTCCTGCCGGGCCCAATGTCGGAAGGGAGCATGATGGAGTTTGCTTAGCTACGTCACTGTGATGGTAAATCAGGGAGCTGGGGCTCACATAGTTTACCAATTTTCGCGAGGAAACACAGTCCTCACTTGTGTTGGCGGGAGAGCCGGCCACACCTGTGACGTCACCTAGCAAAACAGAGCACATTGGGAATATTCAATCGAGGACAGATTTACTCAGAACATTGAAACAAGGATGAAAATAATGGTGATTGAAAAAAAAACGTATGAAATACAGTAAGAACACCCAACAATGGGACATCAAAACAATCTATTTTCCCACTCAAGTCCCAAAACACAACCAAAGATTTTCTATATCAAAACAAAAAATGGATTTTGTGCGGGTTTACCACAATAACTTATTCATTCTGGGCATATTTGAATTTCTTTTTTAATTTCATAGTATTCTTATGGTGTTGTTGCAATGCCTACCACAACTCTGTAGCCCCACGCTGCAGTGTCCCAGCTGTGTGGAGATTTTCCCGCTTGAATCTGAAAATCCCGTTTTTTGAAAGACTCCAATATTATGTATGAAGCGTTTCTGGAAGTTTTAGTTCCGAGCATGTACTCCAATCTTCAATGGAGATCCACTACACAGAAAAAAAGTCCGCCAAGTGGGTGTGGCACACAGCTTCCTCGTATCCATAACCCGATTATATAGATGATCCGATGCATAGTAGTTAATCTCAAAACATCAATCTCCAAGTACCTTCCACTATCCTCATAGGGGACCATCTACACGCAAATCTGAACAATTCTGAGAAATCGGATGGAAAATGTAGAAGGTATGGCTGTTACAAGGAATTCACGTTTGCGCATGCGCAGCAACTACTATTAAGTCCGGGGGAGATGATTTTCATTTTAGTTTGGGGGACCGTATACACGCCAATCCGAACAATCCTAGAAAATTCCATCTAACTCGGATGTAAAATGTAAGTATTATGGCTGTCACAAGGACGTTTGCGCTTGCGCAGAGGCTACTTTCAATTTTTAGGCCTTGCTTTTCATTGGGGATACAACATAATCCCTGAAAATATCATCGAAATCGGATAGAATATGTGGAAGTTATGGCCGTTACAAGGAATTCACATTTGCGCATGCGCAGTTGCTTCTATCAGTCCGGGGTGATGATTTTCATAGGGGACCGTCTACACGCCGACCCGCACAATCCCTGAAAATTTTATCGAAATCGGATAGTTATGCCGGTTACAATGATCTCTACTCAACCAAAATGTAGTGGACAATGGTCCTTATTGCGTGAAACGATGCGGTTGCCCCTATAGATCTCGGAAAAAAAGTCTGCCAAGTGGGTGTGGCACATAGCTTCCTCGTATCCATAACCCGATTATGTAGATGATCCGATGCATAGTAGTTAATCTGAAAACACCAATCTCCAAGTACCTTCCACTACCCTCATAGGGGACCATCTACAAGCTAATCTAGACAATCCTAGAAAATTTCATCAAATTCGGATAAAAAATGTAAATGTTAAGGCTGTTACAAGGATTTTACGTATGCGCATGCGCAGAGGGTTCTGTAAATTTTAAGGCCTTGATTTTCATTGGGGACCATCTACAACATAATCCGCCTAATCCCTAAAAATGTCATCGAAATCGGGTGGAAATTTACATTTTTGGAGATTAACATTTTTGGATTACTCATACATTCAAGTAACATTGTTCAAAATTTCATTCATCTACCTGTGACGGGCCGTCACAAGAGTTGCCACCTCCACCCATCCTGAAGTTGAGGCTAAAAAGGTGCCTTCCATGCAAGACGGAGGGCATGGAAGTGGAGGTTGCCGGCGCCCCGCCAGGAGGCAGCACTGGACGGACTGACGCTGCGAAATAGGGGAGTGGAGAGGTCACGTGAGAGGGAGGGGTGCGGCTGGGGAGCGACGCGACCGCCCACCCTCAGTCGCGTCTGGTTAGAGCACTCATCAAGTAGTCTGTGTGACAAGTCTGTGTGGAAATCTGTGTGGAAATCTGTGTGGTAAATCTGTGTGGAGGAGTCTGTGTGACCCTAACTATTTTGAACTCTTAGAATCAATCGATCGAACATTTTGCTAGCCAGAAGTTGAACCCCCAAGAACATTCGGTGAACGATACGCCCTCCTGAAGTCTTGACACAACCAACGGCCGACCCCTGCATTCCAAAGGACCAAGAACATCGGATCTCTCTCGCAAAACCAGTACTGGTAAATCTAAAACCTTTTGTAAATTCTCCTTTTTAACGTTCCTCCTAGGTAAATTAGCTTCCTATTGATTTCGTATTCTTATGTTCCGAAACACCACGTGTTCAAGTTAATGTTACGAAACACCACGTGCTCATGTTCATGTTCCCATTTTCTACGTTCCGAAACACCACGTGGTTTATGAGTTAGGAGGTTATCCCCATCAGGGCCCTCAATAATACGAGTCAATAATTAAATAATATTAAGGGTATCTTAGTCACGAGTGAATTGTTCCTTTAATTATTTTGTTTTATAAGATTGAAATACTTACCTAGATTATTAAACAGGATTCCTTTTCGTTGTCTAAACTGTGGTTATTATTGGTACGTTCCTGATCAATTTCCTGGTGCAAAGTAGAGTGACAGTAAATACTTACCTGAGGATACTTACCTTGAGAATCGTAGTGAGAACCAGAGTAGAGTCATTAACGTAGAAACCAACTTGAAAGTACTTACCTTAGACTTGCTGAAAATCTCGAAGAACCTGAAACAGAAAGAAAAGTTAGTAAACATAAAGGTACAAATTATTACACAATAACGGGAAAAGTAAAGAAGGTCGTAGAGGAAAAATACTTACTAAATCTCAAGTTGGACAAAGATAGGCATTTTTCGGTAATCCCCGAAGGGATACCTAGTCAACGCCATCCTCGTCGGTTCCTGCTGACTCGTTCCGCTACTCGTAGAAAATCACGGTAAGTAAAGTTTGGATACTCCTAGTATAGGTGCAGGGACATTGTAGTGGCGAATTTAAAATCTCAATCAAAGCTCTCTTGGCCATCGCTGTGTGGAAAATTCACCATTACAATTTGGTGGCACGCGGTGTGATTTTGATAAGTTTCGACTATCACGAACCTTCAGTTCGCCCTGCACTTAACTAGTAGAGGACCGCCCAGGAGATTGATCGAAGTACTATAGGAATATAATTTCTATTGACTCAAATCCACATTGCATAAATATTTCATTTGTTGTTTGTATATATTGAGAGAAAATTACGAGCCTAGGACGTTGTTTTTCTGTAAAAACAAGGAACACGGCCGTAGACATAAAACCACCCGTGAGCGGAGTAACAAGAGTGTGAGTGAGCGAGCGAGAAATCAGATTGTTCCCGCGGCATTCTCCCACGAAACTTTTGGGCGAACCGTCGCGTTCCGGGTCCTCACTGTTCGGACGATCCGGGTCGATCTTCTCGTAGGTTCCGGAAGTTCTGGACCAGACCGTTTCGGAACAACTCTCGGGCGGGTCGCCAGGTTTCGGGTCAGCGATCCGTAGCACCAGTTTCGAGTCAGCGGGTTTCGGAGCGTTAACACGTTACGAGAACCGCCGTTCCTGAGTCAAAGGAACGACTCGAACCGAACTGTTACCGAAACTCGGACAAGTACAGAAACTTGTTCCTGGGTCGGAGCAGCCCCGCCCCGGGTCTTCGTATCGGTTCGGAACCACCGTTCCGGGTCCGTGAACTGTTACGAAACATTCGTTCTCACACAATTGCATACCCTAGACCAATAACGAAACAAAACGTTTCGCAAATACCGACCTGTGACAAGTGAATTATTTTTTTATATATATCCAAATAACTTTCTTCGTTGATTCACATCCATTGAAAATCGTCTACCATGGCCGAGGGAGGAGACGCTGCCACGATTTCGTTCGAGATGATGGAGGCAGTTACCGCTGCAATGGCGCAGATGGGAAACTTCTTTGCCTCACAAAAAGGAGTCCCAAAACCCGAAGAGCAGGGTGCCGGACTTCCGAGGTCGCTATTCATGGAAGTGGACATATGGAATCCCGACGAAACAGGATGCATTTCGGCGCGACAGTTCTTTTCCGAGGTGGAGCAGGCCACCACCACCCTATCCCAGGCACAAAAGGTTCAGTTCCTGAGAACACGACTGAGGGGAGGTGTGAAGCGGTTCTTAGCGGAAGCCACGGGCGAGGAGCCATACGACCGTCTGAAAGCCCGAATCCTCCGGTGGTACGGGAAAGAAAATCCCGAACAGGCGAACATCAAACTATGGACCACAAAGAGACAAGCAGGGGAGCCCCTTCGGAAGTACGCGGAACGGTTGATGACGCTGGCGGCGTGCGCGGTCGAAGCAGAGGAAAACCTTCCTCTGGAGCAACGACCGGAATGGGTACAACAAAAGACACTGCGAGCATTCATCCGAGGGGTGGATAAGGAGATCAGCCTGTTCCTGAGGGGGGGAACCATTGAAACACTAGAAGAAGCGGTCGAGAAAGCCGAGGAGTGGGAGGAAACTGACCGGGGGGATCGTGAACCGGAACTTAGATGGGACGTGGCTGGCGTTCTAAACCGGGAACCCAGAAGATGTTACGGGTGTAGGAAGGTGGGACACCTCGCGGCCGGGTGCCCGGATGGTGATGGTCCAGGAGGAGACCGAACGCCACCACGGAGCCCGACGCAGGGAGGAGGACCACCAAGGAGGCCCCCATTTCGGAGCCTACCTCCATCAAAGCCGCGGTTGCCCTGCTATTACTGTGGCGACATGAACCACTACCCAGTGGATTGCCCTTGTGGACCCGTCTGCAACGACTACTGTGACTTCTGCGGTATTTGGGGGCACGTTGAGGCCGAGTGCCTCACGATGAAGAGGGTGATGGCAAATGCTCCTTACCGAACGATGACTTCGGCACCCGCGGCGGCGATTTCCGCCCCAATACCCAACGTACAAGAGGAGGACGCGAGAGGTGACGAGCTGGTCGCGTTCCAGACAACGGTGGTGTCCGCCACTAGACCGGTGATCCTGGTGCCAGTAAGGTTGGCGGGCATGGACTGCAGGATGGTGCTGGATACCGGCGCCGCGGTATCAGCGTTGTCTGAACCCATCCCCGGTGTGAAACTCCAACCCACCTCCGCCGAGTTGTGGGGGGCTGACGGACAGCGGCTGTTGCTCCGTGGAAAGCAGGAGGTCTTGGTGGAAATCGGACCGGCACGAGCCACCCTTGGAATTCTTCATTTTCGATAGACCAGATTCCGGCCTCAATTTGTTGGGGCTGGACCTTCTCCAGAAGTTCCCAATCCGCATTCGAACCGACACAGGGGCAGTAATGATGGATAACCCCGGAAACGGGGAAAGCTTAATTGTCGGGACAATGATCCAGGACCCCGACACCCTGAAGAGCCTTGAACGGTTGTCAACCGACTGGCGGGCGGGGAGCCTGGAGGAGGAAACAAACGAAACCCAGCGACGATCGACACACGAACCGGAGGAAGTTCCCTTGGGGGCCCCAGGGACACCGGTGGACGAACGCCCCATCGAGGGCGAGGAACCCATTCACGAGGACAACCAGGAGTACCTTCCAGTTGAGGAACGGACCGAAAGCGCGGATCCCGAGGACTCGCAGCAGGCGGGGCACTACCAGACAGCATATTCGGTGGACCCCAAACAGGCGCCACCTCGAGAACGTCGAGAGGCGGACCACTGTCCGTCCAGCAAGCCGGAGAGTGATGCACACTTCTTGCGGATTTCGCGCCGCACCAATGATGAAGCAGTGCCACCGGGGGCCGAGCCGTCGCGCCCTGTATCCCATGGGCTACAGCACGTCGATGGAAACCCGACCCGCGGGACGTCGACCGGTGGGGCGGTTGGGAGTGGCGGCGCGACGGGGGTTGGGACCGGCGCGGTTCCATTGATCGTCGTGCGCCGGTGGGCGAAAACATCGCGGCTACTCTGGCTCTCGTGCGGGCGGCTAATTGGCCGACGACGACGCCGGTTGCGGCCCTGGAGTGGGCGGAGGGTGTACAAGAGTCGGGCAGCGGTCCCGCCGGACAAAAACAAAGGATTTTGGAGAGGACCCCAGACTGGGGAGGGGAACGCCACGGACACCGATGGTAAAGTAGGGAACTCGCTGAGAACGGCAACGCATTACCACCGGAGCAGGCTGAAGCCGGCGTTCCCTGGCGATACACTGGATGAGGGCACGACCCTTGACGCCGTGACTGAGAGGCTGACCGTTGTTGACGGGGCGAGTCTGGAGATAAGGATGCAAGACAAACCGGAGTGGATGGACTGGGAAGACGAAGGGACACTTCTCGAAGCGGATCCGGGAGCAACCATGCGACCACTGGGAGGACTGAAACCGGGGGGTGGCGAGTCAAGCCAAAGCTGAACCCAGCGAACCAGCCAAACCTGGACCGCAACAAGGACCACAAGTGGACTGCGCGCCGGTGCGTCGCCGGTCGGTGTAGGTCCAAAGCTGTAAAGTTCACCTGTAAATTAAAAAAAAAAAAAAATTTTGTTTGAGTTACTAAAATAAATGTTATTAAATAATAAAAATAAATGTTAATAAAGAAAAAGTAAACTTACCTGGGAGAATTGACTGACTACCTGTGATCCATGCCGGGAGAGGGGAGCCGCGACGATGGTTGGGCCGTTTCGAGCCGAGTAGAGGGGAATATCCGGGTTCGGACGGCAACCGCCATACTCTGGGTGATGAACCCAGCCGAGGATTTCCGGGCGGGCCGGGGAACGATCTGAGAAGGGAGGAGAGAGAGAGTGTCGAGGCTGAACAAATACACGACCAAGGTGGTGACTATGGCCATGTTCTGTTTCAGAAGGAGGAACCAGGTTAGGCTGCCATGGCTCTGCCAGGCCAAGAGGAACGGATAGGGCAGGTAGGAGACTGGATAGGAGAGAACCGCCAGACCATAGACACCATAGTCGCCATCGGGGAGGCCGCCGAGTTGACAGAGGGAAGACCACGACAATTGGCAATTGTCACCAACTCCGTGACACAACTGGCAAACTGTATAAGGACCATACACCACCACCGGACCACCATTCACTGACAGTAGCACGAAACGTGGCAATGTTGAGATGCCGGGTGCAGACCTTGCAGGATGGACTGAGTACGGATGACCATGGGAACGAGACTGGGGATCTCGACGAGTCTCGGTTCTTTGCAGAGCTGCCGCCGACAAAGACCGCCGTCACGGCAGACCACCCAATGCCGTGTAAGCTGAAGGAACATCAGAAGACGCGCCCAGCTGAATGCACAGGATGTCGCCGTGGGCAGTATGAGCGTGCCTTGGTCGAGTCAAGACCGGAACTCCCACTGCTGCTGCCACCAGTGACCCCCGGAGAACGACGTAAAGCCGATGAGGGCATCGGCCTCCAGAGAAGGGAGGAATGTGACGGGCCGTCACAAGAGTTGCCACCTCCACCCATCCTGAAGTTGAGGCTAAAAAGGTGCCTTCCATGCAAGACGGAGGGCATGGAAGTGGAGGTTGCCGGCGCCCCGCCAGGAGGCAGCACTGGACGGACTGACGCTGCGAAATAGGGGAGTGGAGAGGTCACGTGAGAGGGAGGGGTGCGGCTGGGGAGCGACGCGACCGCCCACCCTCAGTCGCGTCTGGTTAGAGCACTCATCAAGTAGTCTGTGTGACAAGTCTGTGTGGAAATCTGTGTGGAAATCTGTGTGGTAAATCTGTGTGGAGGAGTCTGTGTGACCCTAACTATTTTGAACTCTTAGAATCAATCGATCGAACATTTTGCTAGCCAGAAGTTGAACCCCCAAGAACATTCGGTGAACGATACGCCCTCCTGAAGTCTTGACACAACCAACGGCCGACCCCTGCATTCCAAAGGACCAAGAACATCGGATCTCTCTCGCAAAACCAGTACTGGTAAATCTAAAACCTTTTGTAAATTCTCCTTTTTAACGTTCCTCCTAGGTAAATTAGCTTCCTATTGATTTCGTATTCTTATGTTCCGAAACACCACGTGTTCAAGTTAATGTTACGAAACACCACGTGCTCATGTTCATGTTCCCATTTTCTACGTTCCGAAACACCACGTGGTTTATGAGTTAGGAGGTTATCCCCATCAGGGCCCTCAATAATACGAGTCAATAATTAAATAATATTAAGGGTATCTTAGTCACGAGTGAATTGTTCCTTTAATTATTTTGTTTTATAAGATTGAAATACTTACCTAGATTATTAAACAGGATTCCTTTTCGTTGTCTAAACTGTGGTTATTATTGGTACGTTCCTGATCAATTTCCTGGTGCAAAGTAGAGTGACAGTAAATACTTACCTGAGGATACTTACCTTGAGAATCGTAGTGAGAACCAGAGTAGAGTCATTAACGTAGAAACCAACTTGAAAGTACTTACCTTAGACTTGCTGAAAATCTCGAAGAACCTGAAACAGAAAGAAAAGTTAGTAAACATAAAGGTACAAATTATTACACAATAACGGGAAAAGTAAAGAAGGTCGTAGAGGAAAAATACTTACTAATCTCAAGTTGGACAAAGATAGGCATTTTTCGGTAATCCCCGAAGGGATACCTAGTCAACGCCATCCTCGTCGGTTCCTGCTGACTCGTTCCGCTACTCGTAGAAAATCACGGTAAGTAAAGTTTGGATACTCCTAGTATAGGTGCAGGGACATTGTAGTGGCGAATTTAAAATCTCAATCAAAGCTCTCTTGGCCATCGCTGTGTGGAAAATTCACCATTACAATTTGGTGGCACGCGGTGTGATTTTGATAAGTTTCGACTATCACGAACCTTCAGTTCGCCCTGCACTTAACTAGTAGAGGACCGCCCAGGAGATTGATCGAAGTACTATAGGAATATAATTTCTATTGACTCAAATCCACATTGCATAAATATTTCATTTGTTGTTTGTATATATTGAGAGAAAATTACGAGCCTAGGACGTTGTTTTTCTGTAAAAACAAGGAACACGGCCGTAGACATAAAACCACCCGTGAGCGGAGTAACAAGAGTGTGAGTGAGCGAGCGAGAAATCAGATTGTTCCCGCGGCATTCTCCCACGAAACTTTTGGGCGAGCCGTCGCGTTCCGGGTCCTCACTGTTCGGACGATCCGGGTCGATCTTCTCGTAGGTTCCGGAAGTTCTGGACCAGACCGTTTCGGAACAACTCTCGGGCGGGTCGCCAGGTTTCGGGTCAGCGATCCGTAGCACCAGTTTTCGAGTCAGCGGGTTTCGGAGCGTTAACACGTTACGAGAACCGCCGTTCCTGAGTCAAAGGAACGACTCGAACCGAACTGTTACCGAAACTCGGACAAGTACAGAAAACTTGTTCCTGGGTCGGAGCAGCCCCGCCCCGGGTCTTTGTATCGGTTCGGAACCACCGTTCCGGGTCCGTGAACTGTTACGAAACATTCGTTCTCACACAATTGCATATCCTAGACCAATAACGAAACAAAACGTTTCGCAAATACCGACCTGTGACAAGTGAATTATTTTTTTATATATATCCAAATAACTTTCTTCGTTGATTCACATCCATTGAAAATCGTCTACCATGGCCGAGGGAGGAGACGCTGCCACGATTTCGTTCGAGATGATGGAGGCAGTTACCGCTGCAATGGCGCAGATGGGAAACTTCTTTGCCTCACAAAAAGGAGTCCCAAAACCCGAAGAGCAGGGTGCCGGACTTCCGAGGTCGTTGTTCATGGAAGTGGACATATGGAATCCCGACGAAACAGGATGCATTTCGGCGCGACAGTTCTTTTCCGAGGTGGAGCAGGCCACCACCACCCTATCCCAGGCACAAAAGGTTCAGTTCCTGAGAACACGACTGAGGGGAGGTGTCAAGCGGTTCTTGGCGGAAGCCACGGGCGAGGAGCCATACGACCGTCTGAAAGCCCGAATCCTCCAGTGGTACGGGAAAGAAAATCCCGAACAGGCGAACATCAAACTATGGACCACAAAGAGACAAGCAGGGGAGCCCCTTCGGAAGTACGCGGAACGGTTGATGACGCTGGCGGCGTGCGCGGTCGAAGCAGAGGAAAACCTTCCTCTGGAGCAACGACCGGAATGGGTACAACAAAAGACACTGCGAGCATTCATCCGAGGGGTGGATAAGGAGATCAGCCTGTTCCTGAGGGGGGGAACCATTGAAACACTAGAAGAAGCGGTCGAGAAAGCCGAGGAGTGGGAGGAAACTGACCGGGGGGATCGTGAACCGGAACTTAGATGGGACGTGGCTGGCGTTCTAAACCGGGAACCCAGAAGATGTTACGGGTGTAGGAAGGTGGGACACCTCGCGGCTGGGTGCCCGGATGGTGATGGTCCAGGAGGAGACCGAACGCCACCACGGAGCCCGACGCAGGGAGGAGGACCACCAAGGAGGCCCCCATTTCGGAGCCTACCTCCATCAAAGCCGCGGTTGCCCTGCTATTACTGTGGCGACATGAGCCACTACCCGGTGGATTGCCCTCGTGGACCCATCTGCGATGACTACTGTGACTTCTGTGGTATTTGGGGGCACGTTGAGGCCGAGTGCCTCACGATGAAGAGGGTGATGGCAAATGCTCCTTACCGAACGATGACTTCGGCACCCGCGGCCGTGATTTCCGCCCCAATACCCGACGTACAAGAGGAGGACGCGAGAGGTGACGAGCTGGTCGCGTTCCAGACAACGGTGGTGTCCGCCACTAGACCGGTGATCCTGGTGCCAGTAAGGTTGGCGGGCATGGACTGCAGGATGGTGCTGGATACCGGCGCCGCGGTATCAGCGTTGTCTGAACCCATCCCCGGTGTGAAACTCCAACCCACCTCCGCCGAGTTGTGGGGGGCTGACGGACAGCGGCTGTTGCTCCGTGGAAAGCAGGAGGTCTTGGTGGAAATCGGACCGGCACGAGCCACCCTTGGAATTCTTCATTTTCGATAGACCAGATTCCGGCCTCAATTTGTTGGGGCTGGACCTTCTCCAGAAGTTCCCAATCCGCATTCGAACCGACACAGGGGCAGTAATGATGGATAACCCCGGAAACGGGGAAAGCTTAATTGTCGGGACAATGATCCAGGACCCCGACACCCTGAAGAGCCTTGAACGGTTGTCAACCGACTGGCGGGCGGGGAGCCTGGAGGAGGAAACAAACGAAACCCAGCGACGATCGACACACGAACCGGAGGAAGTTCCCTTGGGGGCCCCAGGGACACCGGTGGACGAACGCCCCATCGAGGGCGAGGAACCCATTCACGAGGACAACCAGGAGTACCTTCCAGTTGAGGAACGGACCGAAAGCGCGGATCCCGAGGACTCGCAGCAGGCGGGGCACTACCAGACAGCATATTCGGTGGACCCCAAACAGGCGCCACCTCGAGAACGTCGAGAGGCGGACCACTGTCCGTCCAGCAAGCCGGAGAGTGATGCACACTTCTTGCGGATTTCGCGCCGCACCAATGATGAAGCAGTGCCACCGGGGGCCGAGCCGTCGCGCCCTGTATCCCATGGGCTACAGCACGTCGATGGAAACCCGACCCGCGGGACGTCGACCGGTGGGGCGGTTGGGAGTGGCGGCGCGACGGGGGTTGGGACCGGCGCGGTTCCATTGATCGTCGTGCGCCGGTGGGCGAAAACATCGCGGCTACTCTGGCTCTCGTGCGGGCGGCTAATTGGCCGACGACGACGCCGGTTGCGGCCCTGGAGTGGGCGGAGGGTGTACAAGAGTCGGGCAGCGGTCCCGCCGGACAAAAACAAAGGATTTTGGAGAGGACCCCAGACTGGGGAGGGGAACGCCACGGACACCGATGGTAAAGTAGGGAACTCGCTGAGAACGGCAACGCATTACCACCGGAGCAGGCTGAAGCCGGCGTTCCCTGGCGATACACTGGATGAGGGCACGACCCTTGACGCCGTGACTGAGAGGCTGACCGTTGTTGACGGGGCGAGTCTGGAGATAAGGATGCAAGACAAACCGGAGTGGATGGACTGGGAAGACGAAGGGACACTTCTCGAAGCGGATCCGGGAGCAACCATGCGACCACTGGGAGGACTGAAACCGGGGGTGGCGAGTCAAGCCAAAGCTGAACCCAGCGAACCAGCCAAACCTGGACCGCAACAAGGACCACAAGTGGACTGCGCGCCGGTGCGTCGCCGGTCGGTGTAGGTCCAAAGCTGTAAAGTTCACCTGTAAATTAAAAAAAAAAAAAAAATTTTGTTTGAGTTACTAAAATAAATGTTATTAAATAATAAAATAAATGTTAATAAAGAAAAAGTAAACTTACCTGGGAGAATTGACTGACTACCTGTGATCCATGCCGGGAGAGGGGAGCCGCGACGATGGTTGGGCCGTTTCGAGCCGAGTAGAGGGGAATATCCGGGTTCGGACGGCAACCGCCACACCATGGGTGATGAACCCAGCCGAGGATTTCCGGGCGGGCCGGGGAACGATCTGAGAAGGGAGGAGAGAGAGAGTGTCGAGGCTGAACAAATACACGACCAAGGTGGTGACTATGGCCATGTTCTGTTTCAGAAGGAGGAACCAGGTTAGGCTGCCATGGCTCTGCCAGGCCAAGAGGAACGGATAGGGCAAGTAGGAGACTGGATAGGAGAGAACCGCCAGACCATAGACACCATAGTCGCCATCGGGGAGGCCGCCGAGTTGACAGAGGGAAGACCACGACAATTGGCAATTGTCACCAACCGCGTGACACAACTGGCAAACTGTATAAGGACCATACACCACCACCGGACCACCATTCACTGACAGTAGCACGAAACGTGGCAATGTTGAGATGCCGGGTGCAGACCTTGCAGGATGGACTGAGTACGGATGACCATGGGAACGAGACTGGGGATCTCGACGAGTCTCGGTTCTTTGCAGAGCTGCCGCCGACAAAGACCGCCGTCACGGCAGACCACCCAATGCCGTGTAAGCTGAAGGAACATCAGAAGACGCGCCCAGCTGAATGCACAGGATGTCGCCGTGGGCAGTATGAGCGTGCCTTGGTCGAGTCAAGACCGGAACTCCCACTGCTGCTGCCACCAGTGACCCCCGGAGAACGACGTAAAGCCGATGAGGGCATCGGCCTCCAGAGAAGGGAGGAATGTGACGGGCCATCACAAGAGTTGCCACCTCCACCCATCCTGAAGTTGAGGCTAAAAAGGTGCCTTCCATGCAAGACGGAGGGCATGGAAGTGGAGGTTGCCGGCGCCCCGCCAGGAGGCAGCACTGGACGGACTGACGCTGCGAAATAGGGGAGTGGAGAGGTCACGTGAGAGGGAGGGGTGCGGCTGGGGAGCGACGCGACCGCCCACCCTCAGTCGCGTCTGGTTAGAGCACTCATCAAGTAGTCTGTGTGACAAGTCTGTGTGGAAATCTGTGTGGAAATCTGTGTGGTAAATCTGTGTGGAGGAGTCTGTGTGACCCTAACTATTTTGAACTCTTAGAATCAATCGATCGAACATTTTGCTAGCCAGAAGTTGAACCCCCAAGAACATTCGGTGAACGATACGCCCTCCTGAAGTCTTGACACAACCAACGGCCGACCCCTGCATTCCAAAGGACCAAGAACATCGGATCTCTCTCGCAAAACCAGTACTGGTAAATCTAAAACCTTTTGTAAATTCTCCTTTTTAACGTTCCTCCTAGGTAAATTAGCTTCCTATTGATTTCGTATTCTTATGTTCCGAAACACCACGTGTTCAAGTTAATGTTACGAAACACCACGTGCTCATGTTCATGTTCCCATTTTCTACGTTCCGAAACACCACGTGGTTTATGAGTTAGGAGGTTATCCCCATCAGGGCCCTCAATAATACGAGTCAATAATTAAATAATATTAAGGGTATCTTAGTCACGAGTGAATTGTTCCTTTAATTATTTTGTTTTATAAGATTGAAATACTTACCTAGATTATTAAACAGGATTCCTTTTCGTTGTCTAAACTGTGGTTATTATTGGTACGTTCCTGATCAATTTCCTGGTGCAAAGTAGAGTGACAGTAAATACTTACCTGAGGATACTTACCTTGAGAATCGTAGTGAGAACCAGAGTAGAGTCATTAACGTAGAAACCAACTTGAAAGTACTTACCTTAGACTTGCTGAAAATCTCGAAGAACCTGAAACAGAAAGAAAAGTTAGTAAACATAAAGGTACAAATTATTACACAATAACGGGAAAAGTAAAGAAGGTCGTAGAGGAAAAATACTTACTAAATCTCAAGTTGGACAAAGATAGGCATTTTTCGGTAATCCCCGAAGGGATACCTAGTCAACGCCATCCTCGTCGGTTCCTGCTGACTCGTTCCGCTACTCGTAGAAAATCACGGTAAGTAAAGTTTGGATACTCCTAGTATAGGTGCAGGGACATTGTAGTGGCGAATTTAAAATCTCAATCAAAGCTCTCTTGGCCATCGCTGTGTGGAAAATTCACCATTACAATTTGGTGGCACGCGGTGTGATTTTGATAAGTTTCGACTATCACGAACCTTCAGTTCGCCCTGCACTTAACTAGTAGAGGACCGCCCAGGAGATTGATCGAAGTACTATAGGAATATAATTTCTATTGACTCAAATCCACATTGCATAAATATTTCATTTGTTGTTTGTATATATTGAGAGAAAATTACGAGCCTAGGACGTTGTTTTTCTGTAAAAACAAGGAACACGGCCGTAGACATAAAACCACCCGTGAGCGGAGTAACAAGAGTGTGAGTGAGCGAGCGAGAAATCAGATTGTTCCCGCGGCATTCTCCCACGAAACTTTTGGGCGAGCCGTCGCGTTCCGGGTCCTCACTGTTCGGACGATCCGGGTCGATCTTCTCGTAGGTTCCGGAAGTTCTGGACCAGACCGTTTCGGAACATCGCTGTGTGGAAAATTCACCATTACATACCTATAAGTCGATTTTGGACCCCAAAATATGTGTTTTTGGACCGCGTCTGCACCGGCGACCCGGTGGTTGCTGAGTGGCAGATTTGCATTTTTGGATTACTCATACAGTCAAGTAACATTGTCTAAAATTTTACTCATCTGCCTGCAAGTCAGATTTTCATGATTTTGAGTTGTTTCGTCGGCCGCCATCTTTGAATCCGACGGCTTTGGAACGGCAGACGTGCGTTTCTTGTATAACCACGATTAGTAGGTACTATGCAATTCTACAATTGGTACTTTTCTATCGATCAGTTGCCCTTTTTCAGCCGGGCTCCCGGACTATGTGGAAGTTATGGCCGTTACAAGGAATTCACGTTCGCGCATGCGCAGTCGCTTCTATCAGTCCGAAGGTGATGATTTTCATAGGGGACCGTCTACACACCAACCCGCACAATCCCTGAAAATTTCATAGAAATCGGACAATAACTTCGTATAGTTATGCGCGTTACAAGGAATTCATGAGACACACAGACAGACAGACACACGGAACCAAAATTGTTCAGAAAGGTCTAAAACGCAAAACGCGAGTGAAAATTTTGATTTTGGAGAATTTTTTTTTCGTCCTTGAAAAGTGAAAACAAAGCTTCCGCTACCTTGGTGGACTCGGAAGCAAAACATGGACAACTGCCCTTTCAACATTCACTGATGTCCGAAACTACCATTTAAGGGCAAGATCTCACTAAATTACAAACAGGTTTTAATTTTAACGGATTCTAGTGTAAATGGTCTATGAATTTCACCAAAAACGCACTTTCACGGCAAGTATTACAAAAAATATCACGTGATCGTAATGTTCAATAATAGTGGCGTTCTACTATTTTTTGTTCTCACAGATAAGGAATGCTGGTAATTGTACAGAAGTCAAAGTAAGGAATGCTTTCCTACCTCACGTATTATTTGATATTGAAGGCAGTAACATATTTTATATAATTATTTAATATTAGCAAGTATTATTTTAAACTCAACTGCAGGTTTGAAAAATGCATTCAGTACCACCTACCTTTCCAATAGGTAGGTACATCCATTGTTCCCACCCAGTAGGTACCTCCCTCCTATCTGCAATCCTTCTCGTAACCTAGAACCTCACCTTTGAGGTTCCTTTTTGTTCTCACCTTTTCGAATTTAGTGATATTTCTCGCCAATTTAAGAAGTAGTGCGATTATTCAGTCCTTCAGTTGATCCGTGGCTTCCTCTTTGAGCTAAGACAAGTTTAAGTAACTACCTGTCTCATAAAGATGAAGATTCGAGAATATCCGTGACTCGTACGATTTACTTTCTGGACACTTTTGACAACCTGGATTTTGCTTTAACAAATCAGTAAAAATTATATTTCCAGTGAAATAGTTTACTAAGTGTTTACTAGTGAAATTTACTTACCAACCCCAGTAATACTGACCAGATCATTGACAATTGAGACGGAATGCATCAATAGCTTATCTCTAATCCAGAGTCCACCTGATAGCCCTCCCATCTACCGTCTTCGTTGAGGAAGGTAGAGGGGCGGGACAGGGGACCCATGCAGTCCGCCCCCACTTAGAGAATTCTGTTCTCTGAGCTCCACCAAATCGTAAGTCTTTTCCTCAACTTATATTTCCTCCTATATTGTGGTGAATGTCTCATTTATGCTATCTCGGATCTTCTCACATCTTTGCCTTGACATATGTGTAACATTTCTGACCCATTCTGAGCCATTTCCATTATAGGACAATATATAGGTAGGTACCTATTTACTGTCGCCCTACCGAATCCACCTGACTTGTACATGAACTTTTCCTTCATCATTCAAGTGTGAATAGGAGTTTCCAGTATAGGGATTCCATTTTTTTACGTATCGTGATAGGTTCTTTAGAAAGGGGACGTACATCCAGAAGTAGGTTAACTTCCCTGATCTACAGTAGTAGCTTTAACTAGTACCTATTTCTTTTCTTCTTCCTATCACGTTACACAATGGACGTTGAATATACTTTCAATGAAAAGACTCGGCGCCTCTCGGGATTGTATCTTCTATTATTCGTATAGAACGAGATTATTTGACAACGTCACTCTTTGCTCTGCTTTAGTTTTGATATTAAATATCAAAACGAAATTTTTTTCTCGTTATGACGACTCCATTATCTGTCTCAGTCGGTCGATTTTGATATTAAATTCGGTTTTGATATATTTTGATATATTCGGTTTTGATATTAAATATCAAAACGATATATTTTGATATATTGATATATTTTGATATATTCGGTTTTGATATTAAATATCAAAACGAAATTTATTTTGATATATTGATATATTTTGATATATTCGGTTTTGATATTAAATATCAAAACGAAATTTTTTTCTCGTTATGACGACTCCATTATCTGTCTCAGTCGGTCGTCGTTCGTTCCTCGTTCCGGAGTATTTCCCTAAATTGCAGGGGCTCAAACATTAAAAGTTGTACCTAAATTTTAAAATGTTCAAGGATTTTCGAAATTCATTGGTGCAAGGGACTAGGGAATTGAAAAAATAAAAGATTGCCGCTGGAATCATCAAATCGACCAACAATTGCCAGAGAAAAATGGAAAAACCCGTTCAATCAGTTTGGTTTATCCCAAACTTTTTTTTTTTAGCCAAAAAGATAGGTACTAGGAAAGTTGATTGGTTGATGATCGGAGGATTTTAATGAAATTTCCTACTAACAATTTAGATTAGGTCATTTATTCATCTTTTCCTCATAGTTAGATTCTCTATCTGTCCCAGTGTATCAATACTCTTACCATAAAACAATTACTTTGAATCAATCGACCTATAACTGTTTAACCGATGTAAAGAAAGACCCAACTGACATTTGTTCAATAAAAAATGTTGAAAAATGTGTTCAATAAAAAAATTGGTGCCCATCACAAATCAAAAATTTTTCTTAACCAACTAGTTTTAGTCCTCTGAAACATAGATTTTAT
>CM019182.2:59944807-59976197 GCA_009739505.2 Apolygus lucorum
AAACTTCGTAAGAAGTACTTATTTGAAGGTCCAGTACGGCTAATCAGCTCGACTACACGATTGACCCGATTCAAACAACCCTTCTCTTTTGATCAAATCCCCCTTGGTAGCCGCTAAGTGCAGCAGTAGGTACATGGTAATTTTTTGTCATCACAGATTTGGGCTCCCTCGCCTTTAGAGGAGATTCCGCGCGAATCGGAACCGGAATCAGTCAGTTCAAGTTTTAATAAATTCAAAAGTCAGATCAAAAAGTTGCAGTTGGTAAAAAATAGGACACACGACATGGACTATTAGGTAGGTAGTAGGTACGTACTTACTATCAAGAGTTACCTACTTGAACTATGAATAAGCGTACAATAATCTCCTGCGGTTTCGCTTCTTTACATTACGATCTGCTTGATCCAAAATCTAGGAGACGGTGATGATTCACCTTGGAAACGACAGTTTGTTGTGTACCTTCCTTCCTCATCACTTGGGTGAATCCGTCGTTTCATGTTTCTTCCTGTCATAACTCATTCAAATTTATGTGTGCGTATCGCCGAATTCATATTGGAATTTTGATTTTCTTGCAAGACCTTGTATCGGTAAGACGAAGAGAATTTGTTTTGAAGACTTTCGCCCGTTTCAAGATCACTAGAGTTGAAAATGGACCAATCCGTGTTGAGCAGCGCATTCTATCGAGTAAGGTTTCTGCAATAGGCTAAGCTTTCGATACCTGTAAATAATGGGGGATGCGCCTTGATTTTTTTTTTTTAGATTTTTAATCGAAAGTAGACTACATCCTGAGAATTTTGGCACCAACCACGACCTTCTAGCGTGAATAGATCTGTTTCTAGGATTTTTCAAAGTTTTGACCGTTGATGACGTCATGCGCCCCTCTCGCCTGGGCGGGACCCCCTGCCCACTGTGACGTCATAAACAGTCGAATCTTTAAAAATTCATAGGAAAAGATTTAACACGCTAGAAGATCGCGGTTGGTACCAAAATTCTCAGAATGAGGTCTACCTTAGATTAAAAATAACAATAAACAGTTTTTCCTACCCAGGCGCACACCCCTATTCGCTATCGTTTACTATTTATCTGTTTATTGGGGCCATTATGGGTTTGAATTTTCCTTGTAGATAGAAACTAGGTAGAAATGCCAAACAGAGTATCTACGCTAACTAACAACTAATCAATATTCCTACTTCCAATTTCTCTTTAAGTAACTCTTGTTTTTTGTTTTTTTCGACCTTACATCACTAAAATGGCCTTTACACTCTTACAATTGAAGACTACAGGGGAAGAACGGGCTATCTGCTGATTTTCTACTTCCGAGATAAATGAAGTTGAATGCGAAAAACAAAATAAAATCAATAGTTAGCCATCAAAAAATCTGAAAATTTGAAGTACTTGAGCTGTTACACTGGTGCATGTGATTAAAATAGTCGAAATACCTCCAGATTAAGTTTTACTCAAGTTAAAACGGTACAAAGTGTCCAATGTCCCGAAAAACAGCGAAAAACGGGCTATCTCTAATACGCGATGAGGGGAATGATGCAAGAAATGTTGCTAGGTGTCTGCTAGTTGTTTCATCAACTAGTAACCACCGTTCCTACAATGAGTTAATGTTGAATTGGCACCTTTGCGGTCAAATCATAAACAGGGTATTCCATCAGAAAACGATAAACAATGCTCCAGGAAAAGCGATTTGACTTGAAAATAAAAATTGATGTCAGGCGAATTTTCCTGGTTTTGGTAGGAAGGTATTCCTTATTTGTGCGGTAGCCGCTCATAATAGTCCTTTGCCCTCTGCTCACAAAATTTCGTCAAGTGATTCACATCATTGTATTTTTCGGCCGAGATCGGGATTCGTTTTCTGTACGCCCTTTGTGGAAAATAAAACTCCGATGCTAGCAGGTTGCGAACAACAACAACAGGTACTCAGGAGGAACACTGTGGAGCACAGGAAACGCCCTGTGAATCACATTCTAGACTCTGATAGGGTACGGTGGGGAGAGCGACGGCTCGACGCTAGCCCATTCTTTCGCTGTACCGCTCGGATAAACATGTTCTTTCCCTGCATACGAAACACTCACCTGCGGTTTTGATGCCTTTAGACCCACTTTTTCGCTGTTTTGACCTGATGGCCGTGTTCGGCGTCCAAAAATACATATGGAGCAGCGCCCTAACTCGATTTCGAGGAAAAAGGCAGTTAGCCCGTTCTTCCCCTGTAGTCTTCAATTTTAACTTCAAAGTATGCACGACGTTAGAAATAACGTTGAATTTCCAATTTCCCTGAGGTTTTTGGATTTTTTTTTTGAGTAGGTCAAGCTATCTACTCGTAAATACATCGCCGCTGCTCCTCCCCCCTCGTCCAACCCTGTAAAAAAACAATGTCACTCAAATTTGCAGCAGAAAACAAGTATTTTGACTGTGTGATCATGTTTTAACAGGTCGGTCTGATTGCGGATCAGACGTGGTGGATTGAGAAGGACTTCTCGGATGACTACAAGTTGGCGAGTCTGAGCCTTTGGAATGAAGTGATCTATTCCAACACCCGACTGTCCAATTTGGGTTTGAATCAAGAGCAGGCCTCGTGCAACCAGTACAACATTGCTAATGCGAAATCGGTGGAGAAGCAGAACACGGGTGGACCTCAATTAATGTAAGCCTAGAATCACGTTATTTAGGATGGAAATATAACAGTCAATTAGGCTCTTCCATAGACTGTTATCTGGCAGAGATTGATTGCAACCTTCATTTTTTTAAATTGAAAAAACCGCTGCGTTTACAAACAGAAACTTCTGAAGACCTTCTGAAGAACTTCTGAACTTCTGAAGAGGTTTCACCATCCATTCCGATTTTCAAAGTAAAAGCAAGAGGGCGCTAAAATCCGACACTCCAACCCGTCTTTGACCTGGTCTTGAACTACTTCTGATAAACTAGAGAGACAGACTCTAGGGATGGGTATCGTTACAAAAGTATCAATATTTTGCATCGATACATGGTCTGTTCGGAGAGGCAGTCCTGAACGGTTCAGAGGGGTTTGCTGGAGCCTGGAGGAGTCCATTCGCCTCTATCCCCTTCCTTTTTCAGTTCCGGTTTGGTTTGGAACTGGTTCCAGACTGCCTCCCTGAACAGACTAACCTTATCTTTTTCGAGTATCAATATCCCAAGTGTCGTTTGGCATGAGTATCGATGTTTCATAATATCAAGTATTGATAATTTAAAGTAAAAAATATCAACATTATCTGTTGTGTTGGCGTGTTGTCGAGTGAGGGCGATGGTCCTCTCGATGCGCTGATTTGTTCCTAGTATTAGATTTCTATCTATATTCGTATAATCTGAACACTCAGAATAAACTAAATAAACTTCTTTGTATTTCGCACAAGTACAAATCGAACGACATTCACAAGAAGGAGAATACGGAAATTTGGAAAACACAGGACAATCGAAAAAACCCGTTGCCTAGTTAACATGTGGTGTAAATAGTTCCAAGTCTGTGTGGAGTGATAAATGTAAAATTCTACCCACTAAATTACACTTCCCCTCACGAGCACAGGCTTGATTCTATAAACTTCATGGTTTAACGTCAAGTCCTAATCTCTTTCTGAAATTTATAAATTTCGGTCCAGGCAAAGCTTTTGTGAGGATATCAGCGTCCATTTCTTCTGTTGGCTGATATTTGATTTTTATATGTCCATCATAAACTGCTTCCCTGATAAAATGTTCACGAATTTTGATATGCTTAGATCTTGGGCTGATGATGGGGTTTTCGGACATAGACTTAGCTGATTGATTGTCGTTAAAAATTGTAATACAATTCAACTTGAGACCAGTGTCATTTGCCAATTGCTTGACGTGCATAGCTTCTTTGGCTGCGTGTGTTAATGCCATGTACTCAGCTTCGCATGATGACAGTGCAATGGATTTTTGTTTCTTGGATTCCCAACTGAATGCTGCTCCCCCATAACTGAAGCAATATCCAGAATAGGAATGGTAATCTGTTTGATCACTTGCCCAATCTGCGTCTGCCATGCCAATGAGATTTTGTCCAGTTCGATGAAATTTTAAAGCCAAGTTTTTCGTACCCTTCAAATACCGTAGCACTCTTTTTGCCGCTTGCCAGTGTTCATTCCCGAAACAATTATTGAATTGACTTAAATAACTGACGGCGTGTGCTATGTCGGGTCTTGTAGCAGTTGCTAGGTACATCAAAGATCCGATAAGGTTCTGGTATGGTAAGTTGCTGCTCGTTGTACCAGGTTCGGATTTCTTCAACTTGATTCCAGGCTCCATAGGGTGTACAACAGGCTTGCAGTCCTCCATTTTAAATTTGGTTAGAATTTCGTTCAAATATTTTTCTTGAGATGCATAAATTGATCCATTATGGTGTTTAAATTCAATCCCCAGGCAATAGTTTAAAGTACCCAAATCTCTTGTTTCGAAAGTAGTTTTGATTTTCTTTTTGAATTCCTCCAATTTGTTTTTATTCGAACATGCAATTATAAAATCGTCAACATACACAGCAATAACAAGCTTATCAGTTCCACAAAAACATGGTATAAACACATGGATCAGCGTGAGATGGTTTAAGTCCCCACTTTTTCAGACTTTGATCAAGTTTAGTGAACCATTGTCTACTCGCTTGTTTTAAACCGTATAATGCTTTTTCTAACTTGCAAATTTTTTCTGTTTTTGTTTTTCTGAGGTCTTCCAACATTTTCATTGCTTTTGTAAATATTGTTTGATCTTCCTGTCCACATTCTTCAACCACGATTTCTTGTAAAAATTTCTCCAAGTCATCTGGTGTTTTAATGTAGATTTCTTCGTTTATGTCACCATTCAAAAATGCGGTTGACACATCCATTTGACTCAAAAATAAATTCTCTTCAACAGCTAATCCTAGAATGAATCTGATTGAGCTTAGTTTTGCAACAGGAGAGTATGTTTCTACATAATCCAAACCAGGTCGTTGTGCGAAACCTCTTGCAACAAGTCGTGCTTTTCTTCTTTCCAGTTCTCCATTCGCTTTGTATTTATTTGTTAAAATCATTCTTGAATCAATTGTACGTTTTCCATCCTTTTTATCAACAATAACCCAAGTTCCATTCTTCAAGTGAGCTTTTATTTCGGTTTTGATAGCATTTTTCCATTCTTCTCTATCTTCCCCCTCCAAAAGCCCTTGCACTGAAGTCATCATGGCATAATCATCCTTCAAATAATAATCCTTAGCCCACACAGGAGGATGTTTGTCTCTCACTGGACGTTCTGGAAATGATGCAGCTTCTTCATAATCTTCAAAGGAGGTTTCGCTTTGTTCATTATGCTCATGGTCTTGGTTATCAGGACTTTCGCTATTATTCCGTGCTTCTTCTTCTAAAATCCTTCTTTCCTCTTCTTTTCTTCGTTGTTCCTCTTCTTTTCTTCTTTGTTTCTCTTCTTTTCTTCTTTGTTCTGCTTCTCTTCTTCGTTGTTCTTCTTCTTTTCTGATCCTTGTGTCCCTTCTTGTCAATTCTTGATCGTTATAATTCTGTACTTCCACATTAACTAATTCAGAGTTTTCATTTAGTCGTTCTTGTGGAGCATCTTCTTGATCAATAAATTCAAAATTCATATTATTAATGTCATCTGCATAATACATAGTGTTCAAGATCTTGACATCTCTGGTTATCTCTGTTTTTCTGGTCGAAGGTATCCAGATCTTGTATGCCTTTGAGACATTTGAATATCCTACGAATATTCCTGTGAGAGTTTTAGACTCGAACTTCCCACGATTTGGCTTTTTTCTTAAAACATGAGTTTTTGACCCAAAAATGTGGAGGTGACCCACAGCTGGTCGTCTCCCCACCCATCTCTGAAATGGTATTTCGCCATTTATTCCACTTGAGGGTATTCTATTACAAAGATAATTAGCAGTATTTACCGCTTCTGCCCAAAAAGGTAATGGTAAATGAGCTTCTAGTAAGAGGCATCTTGCTTTTTCAACAAGACTTCGGTTTTTGCGTTCTGCCATTCCGCATTGTTGTGGAGTGTACTTAGCAGATAATCTTCTCTGAATTCCACAATGTTTCAGGTATTTTTCGAATGTTCGATTACAGTACTCTGACACTTCATTATCAGTTTGTAGATATTTAATTCGTTTTCCAGTAGATACTTCTGCCATGTTCTTAAATTCCTTAAATTTTTCAAACACTTCATTCTTTTGATGCATGAAGTAGACCTGACAGTACCTGGAGTGTTCATCGATGAAGGTAACGAAGTACCTCGCTTTACCATTCGATTCAGCTTGAACAGGCCCAAACACGTCAGAATGAACGATTTCTAAAAGCTCTGACGTTCTAGGTTCTTCTCTCCTTGGAAATGGAGTTCTCGTCATTTTACCTTGGATGCAAATTTCACATTCCGGAATAGGACTAGATAGACTAAAATCCATACCAAGTAGAAGTTCATTTTTCATTGCCGATTTCAAGTCTTGAAAATTCACGTGACCAAGTTTTCGGTGCCATTCGACGATGTTGTTCGTGTTGACTGCTTTTGCTACTTCGCGTCCAACCTCTTCTTGATTTCTTGATGGGTTTACGTAGTAAAGCCCATTTTCCCGGTTCGCCACTAGGATTAGGTTGCCTTGCTGATCTGTAACAGTTGCTTTATGCTTACGAAATAACACAGAGTATCCTTTATCGGTCATTTTCCCAACAGATATCAAATTGGTAGATAAGGTCGGTACATAAAGCGTGTTACATAGATTTAGTATGCTACTCGGAAAATCAACTCTAACTTTCCCACGACCAAGTATTTGAGCAGTCTGGTCTGATGTAGCTAACTTAAGGCATTTATTCTCGGATGACATGTTATCCATTTCAACAAAATCTTTCTTCTCAGCACACATATGAGAGCTACTGCCACTATCTAAACACCATGACGATGAATTTAGATTGATTCTGTAGAAGTGAAAGAATGTTCAGCTTTTGCAGTTGATTCGTTTTTATTTTTCGTGAAATATTTGGATTTACAATCTCGAGCCATATGACCAATTTTATTGCATGAGTGGCATCTATATTTAAATCCAGAATTTTGAGAATCTTCGTTATTTTTATTCAGGGGTTTTGTTTCTATATTTTTGATTTTGTGGTTTTTTGTGGTGATTGGAATACAAAGCACCTTCGAGTTCTGAGTTTGAGGACGAATGACGCGCACTACCTCTTGCTTGATTTTCTTCGAAAATTTTGACCTTCAAATCATCAGGAGACGGCAATTTATCGCGTGTTTCAATGGCGACTCTAAACGTTTCAAAACTTGGCGGAAGGCTATACAACATCATGATCGATAGCAAATCTTGATTGATGTCAATAGACAATTCCCTAAGTTTGTCGACCGTATCCAAGAATGAATTCAGATGATCACGAACATCCCCACTATCTTCCATTTTTAGTAGTATTAAGCGCTTCAGAAGAGAGGCTTTTCGAGCAGGACCTTTACTACTATAGCTGTTCTCTAGAGTTTCCCATAATTCTTTTGATGTCGTACAATTTCTAATTTGACTTAACTCACTAGGTGAAATTATCAAAATCAAATCGGATCTGGCTGATACGTCACACTGCTCCCAATCAATTTTCTTCAGAACATCAGTGGTTTTGGTTCTGAACCATCGACGTACCCCCATAAACCGTTTTTGATCAATACTGCTTTGGCTTGAACCTTCCAGGTGTCATAATTATCTCTTTTGAGAGGCTCAATTCGGTAATTAGTCGAACTCATTTTCTTATCGAACTAATTAAATCGGAACGCACTTACTCAATCTCGCTGAGTGGAATCACTTGCTGGCGCACATAACCTATTAGATTTCTATCTATATTCGTATAATCTGAACACTCAGAATAAACTAAATAAACTTCTTTGTATTTCGCACAAGTACAAATCGAACGACATTCACAAGAAGGAGAATACGGAAATTTGGAAAACACAGGACAATCGAAAAAACCCGTTGCCTAGTTAACATGTGGTGTAAATAGTTCCAAGTCTGTGTGGAGTGATAAATGTAAAATCCTACTCAATGGAGAGGTTGATCCCTAAAAGCCTAGGGCTTCAGCACTCCATCTGTGGTGCCTCGCGGCCGACTGTACAGACCAGTACTCACAGATTCTATCCGATAACCTCGGCGTCTGATAACAGACTCACCGGCGGGAGGCGGAACATTTACCTAGTGAGGCCTACTGTTCTGAAGAGGTCCCTAAGGGGAGCTAGAGGTTCGGCGCCTTTATGGGGCAAACCGTTTCCTCGGAAGAACTGGGCTGTAGGTAAGACAAGAAATGATAAGTCGGATAGACGAGGTACGAATGCATGTAGGAAGACCCCTGAGTGTGGCTTATATACCTACTCAAGTTAGTATGGTGAGGGGAGAGTTGAAAAAAGGTGACGTCAGATGACGTGTTCTTTCCCTTCCTCACCTCGCCAGTGTTGGTGATGACTCGTGCCTGCTCTGGGTTTTCCTACACGTCACTTTATTGCAGAACTACTGAATCTAGATGTTTGACATTACATTATCCAATTTTCTCAAGGGAAATATTTTTCTCAACAATTTTTATTCATTTCTTACTATCAAGAGTCCAAGCTGAGTGTATTTTCATAACATACCTTCAATCATTAAAAACTGTGAATATATTATTGAACATTTTCCCCATAATATTAATTATTTTATCCGAGTAATGACCCAACAGCCTCTCCACCTTCCTCATCTTTTCATTTTTTAGCCATTACGTTGAATTGTCCGCGAGAACTGTTTCGATATTCGATATTTAGAAATATCGAATATCGAAGAAATATTTTAGAAAGTATCGAATTTTTGAAATATCGGGTATCGATAACCATCCCTAGCAGACTCAAACCTCCCTCTAGCATCTTTCTGGCTTCCCTGTGATAATACCTATGTCTATTCCTTCAGCGTTAATATCTATTTCATGTCAGTGTTAAATTACGTTAGTAGAAAGGTTCTATCTATATCATGAGCATTTTACCGACAATTCCACATGCACGCTTACATTTAGGAGAAGATTCCTTTTATTTTGGCAAGTCCTGTTTTGAGGTCTCAAAAGAAGTTGTTGAATTCTGATTTTTCAAGCAAAATTTGTGATGAGTTATCCATTTTTTGCTTCAGCTTCAGTATGTTTTATAGAGCTGTTCCTTCATTTTTAGCCTCAAAAAAGATAAGCTGATGCCGACTTGCCGAATGGAAGTTTCCCAAATGCAGAAGGCTCTGGCAACGATGGATCCCACAGTTTTAGCGCCGTTGCCACAGAGTATCATCACTGACACGAGGTGCATGCTGTCCGCCAACTGGCCAATAGCATTACTGAAGACGTACCCTGCCCTCACTGGTACCACGAAAAATAACCCATCTTCGGCTTTCAGCAACAAACAATCTGTTGGAAGTAAGTGGCTGCAGGCATATGTCTTATTTACATTGTTTTCAAACTAAATCAGAATTGTGGCGTGGGAAGTTGTATCCCAAATGAATGGCCGACATGCAATCATGGACACTAAAGCAACTCTAGTACTTGTGGACCTCTGGTACAGACCAGTTATCATGTCAGCATTCTCGTTATAAAGATGCCGAGATACATCAGCTTGAGCAACGGTGATGCAAGAATGATTCATCAGTTGGAGAAAAATGCTCATTCATTGCATTGAAAAATTGCTTCATTCGGCAAAATAAGTGGAGAACGTGCAAACTAGCAAGGGGTTTCAAAAACTTAAATCATTCTTTAGCGAACTCTGGTATGAATAACAAGAATTACATCTGGTGGGGGATTCCTTCTTGGGAGCTTTAATAGCACTGCGAGGGAAGCTACCTGACAGCTATTTCTGCTCTGTTACTCCCAATATAAACAAAATAGCGCAATCTCTAGTTCCAGACCCCAATGTTTGTGACAGGGTTTGTTTGAAATGGACATAAGTGTGGGTTTCGTAATGGAATCCTGATACCTAGGGCAAAAAACTTTAATGCGGGCATGAACACGAAAACATTGTCTCAGTTTGATGGTTACCTATAATCGCCTTGAGGAGATGCTTCAAGAAGTCTTAAACCTTTGAGGAATCAGCATTCCTAACGAGATTGTTCTCAACCAACACAATCAAATTGACGATTGAAGTGAGGTGAGATTTGGCGGCTGTAATAGTTTGAGGAGGGTGAGGTTGCTTCATGGCAGATTCCAACAGGAGAGACTGCAATTGTTTCACGAGTTTGGTTTCTGGCAAGGCTAACAGAAACACAACCGAAAAGTACCAGCTTGAGTTGGTCTTGTTATAGGTCTGCGACAGAAACTGCATTCATTTGGCACAGTCTTCTGGAGAACATAGAACTGCTTATCTCTTATCTCTTAATCAAGCAGATTCCCGCACTTACTATAATGTTTCTGGAATTTCTCCCTTCAAAAGTGACATGATTTCCTTCCTGCAACAGCTTGAAATTCGTGCATTTCCGAAATTGAAATTTCGTGGCACTTCAAATTCTTCGTACATCAAATTTCTCAAGGCTCCAATTTCTGTGTCAAGATTTCACCATGGAAGGGGTCTGTTCGGAGAGGCATTCCTTAATGGTTTGGAGGGGTTTGGAGGAGCCCAGAGGAGTTTGAAGGGGTCCATTCGCCTCTATCCCCTCCCCTTTTCAGCTCTGGTTTGGTTCTGAACAGACCCAAGGTTGTCTCAATCGTTATAGTTTGTGGATCCACCACCTAGGGGACGCCACACGGACGCAAAAGTTTCTGTGGTAGACCTATAGTAGGGTGACACTACAGTTGATACGGGCCTGCTTGGTACACGAGATTCCAACAGGAGAGACTGTAATTGTTTCACGAGGTTTCTGGCAAGGCTAACAAAAGACTGTCAACTGCGGCCTGCTCCCCCCCCCCCCCCAGCAGGCAGGTGAGAAAATCTTTAAGATCCACAGGTGGAGGATCTCGTAAGATACCTTGAAGGGTCCGCGACTTCAAGGTTATGTGGAATTCAAACCCACTAAAAAAACACCTTCTTTTCTCTCACGTTGGATGCTCAGCCTGGAAATGTTTAACACATTACTTCAGGCTGAGTCCTGGGGCACTTCATCAGTTCTGGATGGCGGGACGGACCAGGTGTTCCCTTCTCTCTCTCTCGTTCTAACAATGTCTTCCTTGTCAGGATACTCTCTGTGTACGCTGCCACAAGACTCCAGCAACTCTCACCTTCCAGCATCTTGCTGGTGACAGCTTCTAGTGTTGAAATTTGGGGAGTTAACCCCAGCTCTGCTAGCAGCTGGCTTCTTTCAGCCACCCATTTGGTGCTATGTGGGACCTGTCTCCTTCATCCCTTCTATCGAAAATTCTTTTTCTCTCTGAAGCCATCAGCTGAATGGGTATGACACTGGTAAGGACAAAGATAGCGGGTTCTGATACTGTTCGGTAAGCACAGGCGATTCGTAGAGCTCCTCTTCGCTGCACAGCTATCAGACTCTGTCGGAATATGCCACACTCAATGCATCCGCCCACACCTCCGCTCCATACTAGAGAATTGACTCCACCACAACTGCGGCCTGCTTGGTACCAGACACTTGTTAGTGGGGTACAACTGATAAGGCCTGCTTGGTACACGAGATTCCAACAGGAGAGACTGTAATTGTTTCTCAAGTTTGGTTTCTGGCAAGGCTAACAGAAGACTGTCAACTGCGGCCTCCTTCGTATCAGACACTTGTTAGTAGGGTTAAAATCTAATTTTGGAACTGAAGACAAAACGTTCTTCCCAGCAATACATCATTCCTCTTACCTTTCTTTCTTTCAGATACCCACAGAGATGTAAACCCTCTGCCATATTCAATTGACAATCTAGAGGAGCTCATGTACCACAAAAAAATTGCCAGCAATGCAGTCAAAAATGTTTGGTCTGACAACCCCGAAAGTTAGTCTTTTTCGAGTATCCGTTCTAGTTCATATTCAATCATAGCCTGTACTGTCGCATTATATCATTAATCTAAAAGCATGTTCAAGATTTTAACATCAAGGTTAAGAAAATATCGTTTTTAATAAAACAAATTCGTTTTAACTCATGAGTTCTTCATTTTTGGTTCATAAAAGCCCAAATTGCAGAGACTGCCCTCGAGAAACCTGCTTGGGAGCCTCGATTGAATGCTAACGTTCCTGAGTTCTACCCATCCGTGCTACTTCCACCACGGCAATGGTATGAATTGCATTTATTCGCACTGCATGTCGTGGAAATGGAATAGTTGGTTTGAAAAAATTGAATTAAAGTAGCACGAGCTTGATAGTTTTGGGTGGATTCGCAGCATGTTTGTTGGGTTATTTGCTTATGAGTCTGCTGTATGGATCATCTTGCCAGTTACTCTGGATGATCTTGCCAGTTACTCTGTAATTTGGTAAAATTGGAAAATTTCTTGTTACGCTGCTTGTATTTAACAGAGATATGTTTTGCTGAAGGTACCTGTTTGTATTGAAATAGTAGAGTTGTTTTTAGTAGGTATACCTAGTCCTGCCATAAGTTCTGTTACAATCTTTCGATGAACCGTGTAGCTCGAACGAGTGCACGCTGAGACCTGCCTTTGGACTCGGTGTTTATCTTAGGTACGGGGCTAGAAATCACCGCTCAAAGCACCACATGGCTTGATGGCACCACAAAGCTCCATTTTTGTGAACAAGGAGTTAAAACTCGGGCCAGAAACTACCAGGAAGATATCCTTGAGCAAGTAGTGAAGCCCCTGAGTGACACACTGTTCGAGGGAAAACACTGGGTCTTCTGCTCCAGCTCACAAGGCTCCGACGATGCAGCAGTGGCTGGAGGTGAACGTTCCTGTGCATACAGAGGGGGGCCCTTTATGACGTGGTCTCGAACTCTTACCCTCTGTATGACTTGAAAATGATTGAAACTTTAATGAGATGAGTTTATGTTAGAAGGTTGCTGAAATACTCGAAGGACCACTGGAATACCAGAATGTTGTAGGTATAGGTATGTTAAATAAAGCTGTGAAAACGATGATTCGATTTGATTATTAAATGATTTATTGACCAAGTTAAATAGATCGTGAAATTATTGGTTTTATAATAGACCATTCAGAGGCCACAGTTCCTAGTTTCACCTACCTAAAGAGCTTGGATTAAATTTGTATGATTTGTATATGATTCTTGAATTGTTGAATAAATGTTCTTTATTCCGATGTTCGTGGAGAATCCCAAAAGGTTTGAGGTAGGTAGTGATGCCTCCAGAAGAGAAGAAATGCAAGGTAGAAGTGGCTTACCAGGTTCCTGATCAGATTTAAGAGTCCGCCGAACGGGATCCCGGGAACGATTCCTCCGTGGATAGTTTCTGGTTCTTCCCAAAGGAACGATGGGAAGCCGCGTTTGAATGAAGGCGGTTGCTTTGGCCGGCCGGCAGAATTCTTGGAAAAACGAACGTTTTAAAAGTTGAGGTAGGTCAGGAACGGGCGAAAGATGGCGAGAGAGTGATGTCGGCGAATACGTGAAAGCTGGTGCAAAATCACACACGTGGTTTTTTTCACTTTTTTCTCACACACCGCACTAATAAATTTATCTAAAATAAAACTAGATATAACAAATTTTTTCATGTGGTTATTTGAATTAATATGCCAGAAATTGTGGCGAAAACATTTCGTGCAAACATGCAACTTGTTGGAATGAGGTTGAACAGGTTGGCAACTCTGTTGACACCGGCCGCAAATCAGCTGAGGAATGAATAAGTTGTGAGACGGACGGATTGTTTACAAAAATGGATCGGTTTATTGATTTAGGAGGGTTTGAGTATGGGAATTTATGGAAAACTATTGGAAAATGTGAAGGAAGTGAATGCAAGATGAATCGGTGATGAAGTGAGGAGACTATTGAAGGATGGAGTTGCGAATTTGCAGGTAAAGGATTTCATTCTTGTACATACTCCCCCAATTCGCAACGGAGTACGCTGTACTGTTCAATGTTCCTTAGGAGTGGATATCCTCCAGGACAAGAGGAATCATCTTTACAGACGGTCGCTTATATGTGCCTTGTGGAGTCCTCACGGTCACAACTCTGACGATGCCGTCATCACCTGGATGGGTCGAGATGATCTTGCCAAGTGGCCATCTAGTTGGAGGCAGGTTGAGATCAAGCAGGAGAACAAGGTCTCCAATCCTCAGGTTTGGCGACTTTTTAGTCCACTTCTGGCGCACTTGCAGGTTGCTGAGGTATTCCATCTTCCAACGGGACCAGAAGTACTGAATGCGCTCGCGAATCTGCTGCCAACGGTTTTAAACGGTTGGATGGCACCTCACTCAGGTCAGGCTCTGGCAGGGCTGTTATAGGCTGGCCGATAAGGAAATGACCAGGAGTCAAAGTTTCCAGGTCATCTGGACTACTGGACTGTGGTAGAATGGGCCTAGAGTTTAAAATGCCCTCGACTTTGGTAAAGATGGTGCAGAGTTCCGGTAGAGTGTAAGGATGGTTTCCAAAGGCCCTGTATAGTAGATCCTTGACGCTCCTTACAGAGATTTCCCAACCTCCCCCAAAGTGTGGAGACGAAGGTGGGTTAAAAGTCCACTGGACTCCAAGATGAGAAGTGTGGCTAATAACCGATGCTTGCACTTCACTGCGTTGCCAAAGGTCGTAGACTTCTTGGATATAACGGGCTGCTCCTTGAAAGTTTGTCCCACAGTCGGAGACCATCTGAGAAGGCAAACCACGTCGCGATGAGAACCGATCAAAGGCATCGAGGAATCCCTCGACCGACAGAGAAGTTGCGACTTCCAAGTGGAGTGCTCGAGAGGACATACACAAGAAGAGACAAAGGTAAGCTTTAATGTGATGTGAATTACGTCTGGATGTCTCCCTGCATAAGAAAGGTCCTGCGAAGTCCACTCCTGTGATGAGGAATGGACGAGCTGCTGCAAAACGAGATTTAGGTAAGTCACCCATGAATGGCACGATAGAATTCCTTGAAAATCTGGTGCAGACTACACACTTGTGTCTCAGAGCTCTGATAAGATTACGAGCTTTCGGAATCCAATATTCCTGGCGAATCATGGCGAGTAATGCTGTAGGACCAATATGATGCCCCTGACGATGAAAGTGATCGACAACAAGGTTGGTATAAAAGGAGCGGGATGGAAGCAAAATTGGGTTTTTGTGGTCTGGCATAAGCGGTGCCTTTGCTAGTCTTCCTCCAACACGAGCCAATCCTTCAGGGTCGATGAATACATTGAGGCGACGCAACTCCAGGCTCATGTCATTGAACGATGATCCTGTGAACACCTCAGGGAAATAATTATGTTGAAGCAGCTTGATATAATGGTGATTGGCGCAACGAAACTCAACTGCTGACACTGGACCAACAGTGCGATACCTCTTAAGCTGCTTTGGAATGTGAGCATTGCTGATAAAGCGTTTGACATAGGCAATGATTCGAATGAAACGCTTGAAGGATGAGTGTCGACCTGCGTAACTAATCAACTCCTGGTTTGGAATGATTGCAACAAGCGCAAGGTGACTCCGTCTTAGTTCTGGTAGCTCCATGGGAACAAGCTCAGACGATATAGGCCACTGCTCAATAGGCTGGTAACACCAAGATGGTCCTGTCCACCACAAGCAATGGTCACGAAGTGCTGATGGCAGTATGCCTCGAGATCCCACATCAGCTGGATTCTCTGACCCGCGAATGTGGTGCCACCATTCAACTTTGGTAAGGCTGGTGATTTGCTGAACCCTGTTGGAAACATAAGTCTGCAGGCAATGTGGCATAGATCTAATCCAAGATAAAGCTACCATTGAATCAGTAAAGCAATAAATATCATTAATATGGAGATTCTCTAGAAGTTGCGAGAGGGTTTTGATGAGTTGAGCAAGAAGAAGGGCACCAGACAATTCCAGGCGTGGAATGGTCAAGGTCTTAGTGGGAGCAAGGCGTGTCTTTGATTTCACCAACGTCATTGAGACATCAGAGCCATTAGTTGCTCTGAGGTAGATTGCAGCACAGAAACCACGTTCCGAAGCATCGGAGAAGCAGATCAATTGGTAGTTAGTATCTGTCGTTGGGAACGGTCGCGGTATTGACAAGAATGATAACTGAGGCAGCTGTTCAATGAACTGACTCCAGAGGCTACCAATCTCCTGCGGAACTTCCTCGTCCCAACCCAACTTCCATTGCCAAGTACGTTGCATGATGCACTTAGCATAAAAGATAACTGGGGCAATGTAACCCAAAGGGTCAAACAGACGTGCGATGGTGGATAGGATGAGGCGTTTGGTGAGACCAGTTGGTGGTGGTGCAACCTCATATGAGAAGGAATCCGTGGCTGGATCCCACCTCATACCCAAGATTGTGGTAGTAGGAGAATCTCCAGAGCAAAGTGTCACCTGTTTGAGAGGTTGCTCATCAGGTTCCAGCAATAAAGGGTAGTTTGTGCTCCATTTGCTAAGCTGGAAGCCGCCCTTCTCAAGCAGAACAATAAGTTGATGTTTCAGAGTAATGAGGTCCTCTGGCGAATCTGCACCTCCTATGATATCGTCAACGTACGTGTTATTGAGAAGCACATGCGCAGCAGCTGGGAACTTATCTTGGTAGTTGGTAGCATGTTGACGAAGGACACGTTGAGCAAGATAGGGTGATGACCGAAGTCCGTAAGTTATGGTATTCAACTCGTAGAATCGGACAGGATGGCTCGGGTCTGATCGCCAAACAATCTGCTGGAACTTGCGATCATTTGGTTCAACCAATATTTGCCGAAACATCTTCACGATGTCACAGCTGAAAACAAGACGGTGGTATCGAAAGTTGAGAAGGATTGCAGTGACATCCGCTTGCAGTTTGGGCCCAATGTGCAGATGGTCATTGAGATTACCAGTTGGTGTTTTGAAGCTGGCATCAAATACTACTCTTAGTTTACGGTCTTCACCATTGACCTTGTAAACTGGGTGATGCGGTATGATGTATGAGGCTGGACCAGAAGCAGGGCTCATATGTCCAAGTCTCTCATACTCTTCCATGAAGGCTGAGTAGTCTTGCTTAAGGGGCTCGGATTTAGACAGCTTGGTTTCTAACGAGTACAGCCGATTCATGACTGGCTTGGTGCTTGGTACTATAGTGGGGTTATTGCTTTTGAAAGGTAGTGAAACCATGTAGCGACCATCCTCCATACGGCGGTGAGTCTGAAGGAAATGACGTTCACACTCTTCATCCTCAGGTGAGGGGACATTGGGTAGGTCTGGCTCCTCAACTTCCCAAAACCTTTCCATGAGGGGAGCAAGATCTTCATGAGCTAGCAATGCTACAGATTGTGACGAGTCAGAATCACATTTGAATCGACCAATTACTGTATACCCAAACACAGTTTCAAGCAGTCGTGGACCGTTAGCATGAATGGTAATTGGTGCACCTATCACAACTTCAGTGTACAGGTCCGCCCCGATGAGACAATCTATAGGGCCTGGTGTCGTGAAGGTAGGATCACTAAGATCATATGATAAGTAATCATCCCACATGTCTAAAGGTACGAATGATTGTGGTAGATAAGGGGTTACATTAGGTACAACCACTGCCTCAGTTTCAAGCTGATTGGAGGAGTGCTTAGGTTGCAAGTTAAGGGTGATTTTTCCCTTGACATTGCGAAGTGGCGATTGGTTCACGCCGGCTATAGAGCCACTGAAAGGACGCGTAGTTTTAGCGAGCTTCTTGACGCATTTCTCAGTTACAAATGAGAATTGGCTCCCTGGATCGAGAACACATCGGATTGATTGTGGATTCCCATGCGCGTCACAGATGTGGGCAACAACAGTACCCAAAAGTACGCCTTTGTTGTTCACAGTGGTACTTGCTCCTGAAAACCCAGGTTGATTTGAAGGGTTTGCAGAAGAGGATTTTTGCTCAGGATGAGAAGGTTTGTTAGTGAGATGCAGATCACTATGATGTCTGCCACCACATTCACGACAACTATACGTGGATGTACATTGCTTTGTCTTGTGCTGTACATGGAGGCAGTTGCGACAACCTGTGAATTGCTTCAGTTGATTGAGACGCTCAGAGGGTGAAGCACTGCGAAAGGTAGGACAAGTAGGTACGGATGGCATGGTCACCCTGGCAGATGAAACAACTCTTTGAAGATGCCTGCTGCTGCTGATTGGGTTTTGAATGATCAGAGGAGTGGGCCATCAGAGCAGTTCGAGGGTTCGATTTTGGTTCAAATGAATTTGGAGATCTGACTGCTGGTTTTACAGAATGTGATGATGAAGACTCAGATGGATTTGACTTGACAGCAGAGACCCTAAGCACTTGGCAGCGATTCTGTACGAATTCCTTTAAATTAGCAAAATGTGGAAATGTAGTACCTATGATGGATGTTTCAAAAGCTTCCCTGGTATAAGGATCCAAACCACGCAAGGACAATTCACACAGCAAATATTCCGCCAAATTGGTGATGCCTAAATTCTGCAGAGAAGTAACACTCTGAGTCACCTGAGAAAGATAAACCTGAAGGGAATCAGCAGTGGGTTTCCCAGCAAGAGACCTGAAATTTAGCAACCGGTCAAGATATAGACAAGCTTGTTTGCGTTTATTGTCGTACACTTCCAGCAACGAAGTCCATGCCTGCTCGAAGTTCTCCCCAAGTACTGGAATATGCTTTACCACCTCCAAAGCAGCACCTTCGAGATAGCTGACGAGGTAGTGGAATCTCTCAGCATCAGATAACGACGACTCCTCTTTGATCAGCGAGACGAACAACTGCTTGAAGGATGGCCAGAGCGACAAGTCTCCATGGAATTTGCGGATAGGTATTTTAGGAAGGATTGCTCGTGAGGTTTGAGCATTAGGATTAGAGGTATTAATGGAAGAATTTGCTGAAATTGCGGAGTTACGGTTTAAATTTGCCATTACTTGAATATGATAGCCATGTGCATTATAATAATTGGTTTTAATATTCTCAAAATATGCTAAATCTGCTGGGGTAGGAAAAGAGGGTGTGAGCTCAATGCTGTCTGCATAATCTACAGTTTCCTCCCACTTATCAGTAAACTTATCATAGAGTTTATCTAAAGTGGTAAACATTCCACGAAAAACATTCAGTTCAGTAGCAGAAGAACTCGTAGTTGCAATATAACCTTTGTTACAAATAGCAGTTATATCAGAGCCCAACGACTCATATTTGACTTTGAGGCGTTGTAAGCCCCTGTTAGCAACGTTAACTGTGTCCCCAGCAGGCATGATGATAGAAAAGCTTTAGGTACCTACCTAAAGTGATAAATTAAATATGACAAATTAATTATAGGTAAGGCAGACAAGAAATTCGGTAAATAGGCAAGTACCTACCTAGTTAGATATATTTTAATATCACAGTTTTGATCGAAATCACAGCTTTAATTTGATTGAAATTTGAAATTATGGACTGATCCCAATGAGGGGGAGTGTCAAATCCGGCTCGAAGGACCACACAATGTGCATACAGAGGGGGGCCCTTTATGACGTGGTCTCGAACTCTTACCCTCTGTATGACTTGAAAATGATTGAAACTTTAATGAGATGAGTTTATGTTAGAAGGTTGCTGAAATACTCGAAGGACCACTGGAATACCAGAATGTTGTAGGTATAGGTATGTTAAATAAAGCTGTGAAAACGATGATTCGATTTGATTATTAAATGATTTATTGACCAAGTTAAATAGATCGTGAAATTATTGGTTTTATAATAGACCATTCAGAGGCCACAGTTCCTAGTTTCACCTACCTAAAGAGCTTGGATTAAATTTGTATGATTTGTATATGATTCTTGAATTGTTGAATAAATGTTCTTTATTCCGATGTTCGTGGAGAATCCCAAAAGGTTTGAGGTAGGTAGTGATGCCTCCAGAAGAGAAGAAATGCAAGGTAGAAGTGGCTTACCAGGTTCCTGATCAGATTTAAGAGTCCGCCGAACGGGATCCCGGGAACGATTCCTCCGTGGATAGTTTCTGGTTCCCAAAGTAAAGACGGGAAGCCGCGTTTGAACGAAGGCGGTTGCTTTGGCCGGCCGGCAGAATTCTTGGAAAAACGAACGTTTTAAAAGTTGAGGTAGGTCAGGAACGGGCGAAAGATGGCGAGAGAGTTATGTCGGCCAATACGTGAAAGCTGGTGCAAAATCACACACGTGGTTTTTTCACTTTTTTCTCACACACCGCACTAATAAATTTATCTAAAATAAAACTAGATATAACAAATTTTTTCATGTGGTTATTTGAATTAATATGCCAGAAATTGTGGCGAAAACACTTCGTTCAAACATGCAACTTGTTGGAATGAGGTTGAACAGGTTGGCAACTCTGTTGACACCGGCCGCAAATCAGCTGAGGAATGAATAAGTTGTGAGACGGACGGATTGTTTACAAAAATGGATCGGTTTATTGATTTAGGAGGGTTTGAGTATGGGAATTTATGGAAAACTATTGGAAAATGTGAAGGAAGTGAATGCAAGATGAATCGGTGATGAAGTGAGGAGACTATTGAAGGATGGAGTTGCGAATTTGCAGGTAAAGGATTTCATTCTTGTACAGTTCCTGAGTTTATTAGTGCGTCAGATTGGCCCTCAGGAAGCCCCGATCTGAACCCTTTGGACTACCAGCTTTGGTCCCATCTTGAGCTGATGGCTTGTCACATAGGTCACCGTAATTTGGATAGTTTAAAGTCGTCTCTGGTGAAAGCTGTTCGCAATTTTCCTCAGGAAGTGCTGCGTGCTGCCATTGACGATTGGCCCCGAAGCCCCGCTTTTCTATCTTGTAACATATTATAATTTCAAAATAAAATAATTCAAGGTGAGCTTTAAGCGTAACATTATGTCTCCATGAATTTTTCCTTGTAACAGAACTTATGGCAGGACTAGGTAGGATACCTCCGACACCTCATCCTCCCGCTCCAACCCCCCTCTTTATCACCACCGTCTTCTCCAAAGGAAGGTCGCTCAAGGTCCAGATACCTGCCATAGCTCTGGCATTGCAAACAACAAAGACGCTAGCAACAGAAGTAATATTTCCTCACCCACACTAATTCCACTTGCCCAGAGTTTAACCAGGCTGAGCATTATTAGTCCAGCCTGCCAGATTTAAGTCATACTGTATAGGTAGGCTTCTGTTCTGAATGCTGTTCAATAACGTCCATCTGATTTGCTACAACGGTTTTGTGTCTTGATTGTTACACTAATTTACCCTGTTTGATGTGTTTGCTAAAATATTCTCATTGATAGCCCTCCGAGGTATACCAATGTGTTTGGAGCAAACTACCAGTCAGAAGTGTTCCCATACAACGATGACAAGGTTTGTAAGTATGAACAATATCCCAGTGTCCCTGTTCTATTGCTAATTTAAAGGAGGGGCTTGTGTTGTAGATGACCACCATTAGATTGCATTAATATTTTCAGTTTATGCATGTTATGTAGTCTGTGTATGTCTAATAAGCGAAATAGTAACTTGTGATTCCGAAAAATATTTTTGTCCAAATAGTTTTGAAAATTTCATAAATTTATTAGCTCCAAAAATCGAATTCTCAACATTGTTATTTTCTTTCAAGTTCACGATGATTGACATTGGAACAGCCTCCCACATAGTTTTTTAAATATTTAAATATAAAACACTTTAAATATTTTTGCTTTTTTTCTATCACTTCTTCCTTAAATCAGTTGCAGGTTGCAGAAAAGAAAGAGAATGAAGAAGTGGTCAGGCGAAAGAAGAAAAATCGCAGAGGTTCTTCTGAACAAAGGTCGACTCATCAACCTCAAGGTGATAAAACACAGCTTTTATCCACACATTTTCTTCTAGGATAGTATGTTTTGTTAGTTGGAATGTACCAACCAATACAAGTATTTCACTGGTCCAGTGATTTCCTCAGCGTGGTAATATGCTCTGGAAGCCCACTGTCGTTCATTGAGAACAGTAGTTGAGTTGTGAAGATGTTGAAGGAGGAGAGGGCTGCACAAGAAGTGGTTTACACACAAAGAAATGGAGAGGTAATCCTGAGGTTGGAACTTAACCGACAGAGAGGCATCCGATGGGTGTGGGGCATCTCAATGGCGATTTTTAACCATCCCAGAACCTTATCTTCTCCCTGGACCTGTTCGAAGCAAGCTACCTTATATGGGAGGCTCTGGACACACCTTTTTTCAAACTCTTTGATTTCCATTTTTGCTTCCTCAATTCTATGTTGGGTATTGTTTCTTGTCCAAGAGATCCAATTTTTGATTAACCACAACGAAATCAGTTGGATGTATGTTGAAAGCCAAAAGGAAAACTCCTTCCCCTGAAATATACATGTTACATCAGCTATTATGCTGACATTTACTTTTTCCACTGACTTGGCTGCCCGAGCTCATATACCTAAGCAAGTGGCAAACCCGCATTTGGGCAGTCTCAGATCATCGTTCGTTCCCTATATTCCGTTATGTACTAGTTCGACCATTTTTTTTTTTTTTTAACTTGTGTGAGGTCTCTTAACTCAGTCCGTTGTTCGTTCTTTACGTTGATCTTGTTCGTAGATTCACACGTAATCCTTTCGCGAGGGCTCTCCGTGAATTTCCGACGTTGCACTGTATGGTTCTGCGTTCCCTAAATCCGAAGAAAGTTCGAATTTTTCACAGGAACCCACGAACTGGAAACGTGCTACTGACTGCGCCAGTTAAGTTGGGCGACTTAACTAAAGAGTTTTTTTAAAACTTTTTTGTTTTTATGCTTTTTAATGATTTTATTTGAAATTAAACTTTGAAAAATGGACGAAGTAGTACGTAACGGAACGGAGGGAACAAACGATGAACAGAGACTGCCCAAAAGTGGGTAGTACACTCTCTCAGGACTTCTGGCCGTGCCTTTAAAGAGAAGAGGAAGACACACACTTCCCCCCTCCCCCGCCAACCTAGGACTCCGCACCACCCCGATCGTCATTATTTGGACCGAGAGCTTCTTATAATCAAAATCGAACTACACTTGAGGTAAGTTAGTTTGATTTCTCAATTATACTTCAGCGCTCGGTCCTCGTGTTACACAATGTAGTACGTTCTCTCGGAGCTTCTGCCCTCACTGTACGAGCTCGGGCAGCCAAGTCATCGAAAAAAGTAAATGACAGCATAAAAGCTGAAGTAACATGCATGCTTGATTTTTCAGCTGCTGCTTCATCGTCTTCTCCTAATCTGTTGAGACGCCTTCAGACGAGTGATTCTATGCAAAGTATGTCGGACTTACTTAGAAATGCAATAACCTATCATAAGTATCACATTTAATCGAATGCCTACATGTTCAGTGTGGCATTTTCACTATCAGCTGATATTCCAGAAACCCTTGGGAGAGAGAGTCCGCGTTCTGAGGTAAATTATTGGCTTCAAAACATCTACCCTCATAGAGTCTTGGAACTGTCCAAATTCAGAAGTATCGCAAGACACATCGAAGCAATTACTCATCGCATTGGGCTTCCGTTCCCTCAAGCTGTGGTAAGTAATTTAGTCATAGAGTTTGATTGATGATTCGATGTTGATTTAAAATAATAATGTCTTCTGTTTGGAATTCAGACCCAAGCATCCCCAGCTTCTACTTCTTTCACTCCAAGCCCTGAGCGTCGTTTGTACAGAGATGTATTAGCCCGGAAGGTATAATTTCTTGTTTAACTCCATCACAATGTTGATCAAAGTTTCATTAAACATCGTGTTACATAGAAATTATAGTAGTTGTTTCTCTTCAAGACTTCCATTGTTGGATTCCATAGATAGAGGATGCTGTGGATAGAACGAAAGATGAATCGGAACAGAATCCGTTTGACGAGCTGGAGCGTCAAGCTTTGGAGCAGTACCAATCTTCTGAAACCTGTCTCGTGCACCAAGGCAATGACATAAATCCTGATCCCGAAGACAGAAAGTTCCAGGTCAGCCAATGCTATACTTCAAACCAGCCATGCTTGAAAACTCACTCCAAGAGAAAACTTCAAGTATAGTAGTTAACATTGATCAGCTATCTATGTTGGTGCATGCGGGTAGTTTTCTTAATTATTTATTTTATTGATTTTGTTTGAGATTTGGTGGGGGGGGGGGGGGCAAGCTCTCTTAGACCATAAGTTTGATCTATTGAGACATAATTCCCATTTTCACTCAAGTGCCCGTTTGAAAACCTCTTTCTTCACAAAGTGAAGGAGTTTTTTGCGCGTGTCCCGAGCGATTTTGGCTGGGACAAGAGTACCCTTACCAAAATCTGATAGATGCTACAGCAGGGCACTCGCAGAGGATGTGTTCTGCTGTCTCGACTCCTTCGCAACAGAGTGAGCATTCAACCGTCCTGGCCTTGCCCATCTTGTTGAGATGGTATCTCAGGGGACAATGGCCAGTTGGGAGGCCTGCTATGGTGCGAAGGTCTTTCCCCTTAGTGACAGCAGAGCTTTTTTTAGAGATAGTGATCAGCTGCTTGGCTTGCCTCTGCTTCGGAGTGTTGCGCCAATATGCAGCATTTTTGCTGTCCTCCCATTTCTGGACTTGTTGAGTAATGAAGCTCTTGGTAACACCAAGTAGGGGCTCAGGACTGAAACATCGGGACTCCAATCCCTGCTTAGTGAGTCGACTGGCTTCTTCATTGCCATCTACTCCCTCATGGCCAGGGACCCAGAGCAAAGTCAATTGTTTGAGAAGTACCAGTAGGTTTTTGTACTATGATGCGAATTTTAGCCCGAAAATCACTATAAATTTGTCTTTTAGGATCTCGAAAGAGAAGCGTTAGAGCAGTACACTGAAGATGGAGACGACCAGAATGAAAGAAGTCCCGAAACGCTCATCATCTGTGATATGAATCCTTTTGTGACAGATTGCAAAGCTAGAACGGAGAACCTTCGTGATGCAGATTCAAACGAGCTCTCTCTCTTCAAGTTAGTTAATCTTAGTAGTTAGAACCAATCAGTATGTATTTCCAATGGAAGTAGGCTCTTGTTACTTGAAATCAGACTGTAGAGGTAGTTTTACATACTTGATTGTAGTAGGTAACCACCAGGAATGGGGGAACTATATCAACATCAACTGAGAAAACAGCTGAAGAAGATAGAGGGGTGGGTGTAATGTTGTGATTTATTGATGATATATTCAAGGAAGTAATAATTAACCACTCATCACATGTATAATGCGGAAGGTTGGATTAGAGATGGATCGCTCACAACTGAGCTGTTTCATTCATAAAGAGTCAGTGGAACATGGCTCTGCAAAAAAACGGCGCTACAACGATCTCTCTTTGCGTATTCCTGTCAAAATGTAACGCACGATTGGTGTCTGAATAATGAAGAATTTCACCGAATTCTGTTTGTATTTTTCCTGAATAGTTAATGGTGTGGGATAGATGAGAATCGGGTTGATTTCGGAAAATACCTAAGTCTTCTGTTATTTTTGGGAGACAATCAAAATTTTTGATTTCAAAACTAACCGGGAAAACGGACGTGCAGCGGGAACGCTCGCTGATTGGGCTGTTCGGATTGCCGTCTCCTCCCAGTGTTGCCCATTGGGACGACGAAATCGTGTTTTCTAAGAGAAAAGTTATCAAACAAAAACAGGGGAAACCTAATTTTCCCCATCTTGCTTTTTCTATTTTTTTCTTCAGTTTTTCGATTTCGAACTTTACTGTTTCGTGAAATTTTGCATCTGGGGACTATAGATTTCTCGATCTCAGCGCTTCAAGCGGCCATAAATGAACTATTCCAGGATGACGTCATTTTCCCGCGTTTTTTAAACATTCGTATTTTCTAAACTGTTTTGTTTATTCGTAAATTAGGAAGTCCGAGCTGAAAGTTTGCCTTAGACGGTTTTTCGAGGTGCTGGATCCGATTTTGGGGTCAAAAATAGGAAATTCCGACATGGTGAAATTCCTCATTGTCACTACATATTTTCCGATCTTGTTTTACGTTGAAACATACATTTCAGCAAGACCATTGCTTTTGGGATGATGAGGTGTCGATATTTGATGAATAAAATTTTAATTGTTTACTCGGTTACTCCACCATCATTATCTACCCATAAATTTTTGGTTTATTTTTTTTCCATTATTAACTAGTTTGAAAATAGAATGTTAACAACATTTTAGCTCCTGGGTAACATGGAGATGAAAACAAGAGAGTGATTTGTGCAGAGTGTACGAGAATATCTGTCTTCAATGGTCCACCAAGGAGCCGCCCCATCCTCCAATCCTAGTGAGCGAATTTTCCTCCTTGCTCCGCGTAGCTGAAGAAATACAGCCCGAATGGTGGCGGTACCTTTACTTTCAGCCACACTGTCAGTTGGGAGTAAGATCCACTTCTTAGCTAACACAAAAGCTGCTCGCTTCACGAAGACTCCGAATTATTGTTCCAGAGCCCCGTCGCAGGGACTGACTAAGGGTGTGAATGACCCTCGATGGCCCTCTGCAGCCTGCTCATACTTCGTGTGCTTTGTACGAGCTTTTTGGTGCCAGTCTTGGGAGAGGTAGGAGGCAACATCAGCATTTACAATGCAATTATCGAAAAATGCTGGCCTCCCAATCTCCCAGGCCCCATTCACTGCAAAGTCGCCCACCAAAGCGGGGTGTCCATCGGCTGTTTATTATTTTCAATAATAAATCTTAGGAATCGAGCAAGAGAAAAATTGTTTAACTCCTCAAATTTTGATGGTTTACGTTTCAAGTTACGTAGAATCCGAAAAATAAATTTTTAAAAATCCGTCGCTCGCCGTAAGCAGCACTTTCCTTAGTTACCAAGAACCAATTTTGATGAGATTTGGTATGTCAGGTCCATTTGCCGTCTAGTGAGTGCCGCAAAGCTTATGGCGAGTGTCAGTCACTTCTAAGTACTGAAAATAGGGGTTGTAATTTTCTCCCTCCAATTCTAAGGGAACCATACTTCAAGACCTCATAGGGAATGAATGAATGAATGAATGAAAACATGCTTTTATTTGAAAATAAGTAAATCTTACATTTTTGTTTACAAGGAAACATGCAATAATCGTGGTCTCCCTGGACCGTCCGATGAGTTTGCCGCCTTTATTATTTAACTAGTGCTCTAATAATAATGTTATTGTACAATATAAAATTTGAAAAATATGGGTACCTACTAAATAATGTCTAAAAAATAAATTCCATTTCCAATTTCCAAAATTAAACAATGTGTGGGCAATCAAGTTGTAAACGTGCATAACCGACATTTTCGAACTACTCAACAGTGAAATGAGTAACAGTTGAACTACTCACACCTTATATAAATGAGTCACATGAAACCATATTCAATCATGGCTGTACGCCTTAACTTCCAAGCCACTGAACAGTACCTTATCAAACTTAAATCACTTGACTTGATTAGTGCCAAGTACTCCTCCCAACCCAATTGGGTCCTCCCCAGGTATCGTCGCCTCACGCCCATCATCGCCGTGCATTTTCCAATGAAGTGATACGCATTTTCCACATTTCCACTACTACACAGCTCGCACAACTGATCCTGTGCCTCGTACGGCCTATGCTTCAGCGCCAGAAGATCCCCCCTGATCTTTAGCAACCATCTTTGAACTTGGAAGTCCTCGATCTTGCATAATGGTACCACATCACGTTCACCTCTAAGGGCTAAGTACTGCGGATGGTTTTGCGCGCTGAGTGCCTTCCTCTCAAATTCTGAACGCATCGACTGATCTATCGTCTCAAGGCTTTTATCGATCATTGCTTTCCATTCACTAAGCTCAATGTGGGGATTCAACGGGACGTTATACTTTAATCTCAGAACTTCCCACTCTTTCGCCCAGTATATATTGAGTTGGACGCATTTTTTTGCCAAGTAGTTTGGGAGGCGGTCCTCAGACATCTTCATCACTTTTAATATATAATAAAAATGCATTCTAAGGGTATACACGTACAGAGGCTTCAACTGGGTTTCCAAAAACAATATGTAATTTGGTGTACACTTCGGCAAAGAAAACACGGACTTCACGAAAAAACGCAGCACTCTTTCTACATTATCACTATAGACAAAACCCCAGACCTGTGATGAATAGCAGAGAATCGATCGTGAAACGGCTTCGAACACCTTAAGCTTTTCCACGAAAGAAACCCTTGGGTGAAACAAAAAATTCTTCCACATACCAGAGATTGCGAGCCTAGCCGTTTCACTCTTTTCAAGCAAATGGGGAGCAAAAGTGAGAGTAGGAGTCATCAGAACGCCCAGGTACGTAAATTTATTAACAACAACAATTTCCTGGCCTCTATACCACCATCTTTCCTTCGCACCCTGTTTGCCACCATTTCTAAATACCATTACTTTGGATTTAGCTAGGTTGAGCTCTAACCCCCACCTCGAACAGTAATCCCCCAGTCTGTTAATCATCCTTTGCAATCCGATCACACTGGATGACAGAAGAATTACGTCATCGGCGTACGCTAAATGTCGTACCTCACGATCTCCAACCCAAACCCCTTCTTCCAAAAACTCATGAAGATCGTTCAAAAAAATAGAAAATAAACTTGGCGAGAGTAGGCACCCTTGCTTGACTCCTGTAGAGGTTTGGAAATAATCTGTAGTAGAGGAACTCGCAAGTTTTACGGCAGACTCCGTGGATGCGTAAAGGCTGCTTATAGCTACAATAAATTTCGTGGACACACCTTCCAAGGACAACTTGTACCACAAATAGTCTCTGTTGACTCGGTCAAAAACTGAGGCGAAATCTATGAAAAAAGCATAAACTTTTGACCTCTTAACTCTTAATTTAATATTTACCAAACAGGTCAAGTTGAAAATATTATCAATAGTGGAATATTTCTTTCTAAATCCCGCCTGGAACTCATTCAAGGTACTCCCCTCTTCCATCCAACTTGTAAGCCTTTCTAATAAAAGCCCTGCATATATCTTAGGTAGTGTATTCATAAAAGATAGTCCCCTATAATTATTAACTACATTTCGGGCTCCTTTTTTGTGAAGTGGGAAAATAATGGATTGACCGAAACTCCTAGGCGCCACACCTGCTACAAAAATCTCGTTGAAGAAGTTAAGCAATATATTCAAGCAGTCGTCATCCATACCTTTGAAAAATTCATAAGGAATTTGATCCGGTCCAGGCGCTTTGTTCTCCTTAGCCTTGCTTAATACACATCTCAACTCTTCAATTTCAAAGGGTTTATCCAAACTTTCTATCTCCACCAACGGTCTGGCATAAGAAACTGCACCAACTGCAGTAGCAGGGTTCAGTAAAGATTTAAAGTGCTCAAACCAAGCAGAACCTTCGATGTGTGAATCAATAAACAAACTTTTATTTTTGAACGTTGACACTATCGCCCAGTATTCCTTAGAGCTCGCAGCCTTATCCAGACGCTCGCCCACACCTAGGTAGAATTCCCTCTCTTTGCGCTCACAACAAAGTTTATACATTTTATTTACAGCCAGATAAAATTGCTTAATGATGCCAGAACCATTACGCCTGTGACTATTGAGGAGAGCAAAAGATCTGTCTCTCAGGCGGCAACAATCTCCATCGAACCAAGGCTTTTTTGAGGCGAATTTCGGATAGTCTCTACCGCTTACAGGAACACCACTTCGACCAGCCGCCCTACCAATGCAGTCAATGATGAAACTCCCCTTCGACTCGATACCTTTAACTTCGGTGTAACCAGAAAACAAGTTCTCGAGTTTATTATTATACTCTTTCTTTTCCGAATCAGACCACACTAATCTTGGCAGCAAGGACAAAGTTACACAATCCTCACTTCGGTTATTCCCCTTAACAGTTAGCACTATGGGCATATGGTCAGAGTAAACCTGTGGCAAAACCTCGAAATCCACCAAATCACCTAACATACTCACTGATACTCCACAGATATCAATAACTGAAGAGCCTGGGTCCCAACGTACGTGAATTCACCCGTTTCATCTGATACCGAACGACCATTCAAAATAATCAACCCTAACTCATTCAAAGCATCAACAAACATTCTTCCCACGGCATTTATCACTGCGTCTTTACTGTTCCGCGACGACTGCACAATGGCTGGTATTCCTTGTATATAAGACCTCATAGGGATCGAATGGTTTGACCTACAGAGCTCTGCGTGGTCTCATTCGATTCTAAAAATTCAATTCTATTTTAAATTGGTGAAAAGCAATACCTTTTAATCGAAAGTTTTCGAGCTAGGATGTCAGAAAATTACAACCCCTATTTTTCCCCTAGTGACTCACCTTAAGCTTTGCGGTACAACTAGATGGCAGATGAACCCGATATACCAAATTTCATCAAAATCTGTTCATGGTAACTAAAAAAAGTGCTGCTTACGGCGGGCGGACGAGTTTTTTTTTTTTTTTTAATTTAATCTTCGGATTCTTCGTAACTTGAAACAGAAAACCATCAAAATTTAAGGAGGGTTAAACAATTCCAAAGGTTTATTATTGAAAATAATAAACCAAAAATGTATGGGTAGAAATTGATGGTGGAGTAAAAGATTCAAATTTCATTCAACAAATTAATATAGGCACATCATTATTCCAAAAGCAGTGGACTCGCTTACTTCCCAAGTACTGGAAAGAAACAACCGCGAGCTTCTCGTTGGTCACCAAGTTCTATCTTATCCTGTGGCCTATCATTGACAAGGTGAGTCAATGAGTTTGAAACTCAAAATACTATAATTATGCTCTTATAGGAAGTATAGCATTTTTATATTCCATTTCAGGAGTAGTCCTCCCCACGGTAAGGACTCAGGCAAAATTAGTAACAACTCAGTTGACGATACTTGCATTTCACCCGAGTCCATAGTGCAATCCATTGTCGATGATGACAGAAGCAACGATGAAAGTACGTATACTATTCAATAAGAAGTCAAAAGAGCTTCTGCTTTTATTCACGTGCAAAATAACTTCTCGCACATTATTTCAATCCAAGATTATCGTTGTCACTTCATAACCTGCCTATAAGTGCCTACACTTATATTTCATTATTTTTCCTTTCTTCGTAGTTTATGGAATACCAAAAATGGATAAGATACTGGGCGTAATTGAGACCAGAGATGCATATATTGAGGTTAGTACCAAAAAAAGTGCGTACTTGGACTACAAATTCAACCTACTCTTAATAGGACAAGGGTTAAACTCGAGGCTGATTGTCCTTTTTACAGTCTTCAGACGTGGATGTCAAGAACAGGAACAGAGTGAAGAAGAATATGAAAAAGAGGAGAATCGACAAGGGGACGAGGAGAGTAGATTCTTTTCCAATAAACCTCGCCACGATAAATTGCGTTCAGTTAACAATGCTACGTCTTCCCAAACCTCGAATGTTCTCAACATCGAAGAAGAAACACGTCGTCTTGCAACAAACCTCAAGCATAAGGTGGGATCATTCAGAAGGTCGTTCCAATATTAAATTTCCTTATTTTCTGGCGCGAGAAAATAAAGGCATTTTTCTTGAACTTTGAATAGGTTAA
>CM019182.2:59976297-60015026 GCA_009739505.2 Apolygus lucorum
AAACATATTTGCAAATGCAGGGAAAAAGACTATTATGACGACCTGGCTGCACAGTTTTCGAGAGTTGGAGGGGCAGCTGAGTTTTGGAGTTTGGTCCGCTCGCTAAGGCCTACTTCATCACGCAGGATTGGAGACATACCCATGGATGGTTGGAGGCGGCATTTTCAAGCCCAGTGGAGTCTCGGGGGCAGAGCTGGTATCCCACGTGAGTTGCTGGGTGTATCGCTGGGACCAAACGAGGCGATGGATAGACCATTCGATGTTGAAGAGCTGAGGTTGGCACTTGCAGGACTGAAGGATCGGAAGGCACCGGGTTTGGATCGTATCTCGTATGAATTTTATAAACATGCTCCAGACTCATTCGTGTTGGCCTTGCTAAGGTTGTACAATAGGGCTTACGAGGAAGGTGCAGCTCCATCAAGCTTCTCGGAGTCTATAATTTACCCACTTTTTAAGAAGGGCGATATCAATAGTGTATCTGACTACCGAGGACTCTCATTTATCAATTGTATTGCCAAGATATATTGTGCTATGCTACTGAAGCGACTTGAGACACACTTTGAGACGGAGGGCACCCTGAATGAGAGTCAATGTGGATTTCGCCGCGGATATAGTACGAATGATGCTGTCTTCACACTTACCAGTCTGATATCTTTGAGGCTTGCAGATGGTCCTCGTCAAAAGCTATATGCTTTATTTGTGGACTTCAAAAGCGGCGTTCGATGGAGTGAGGCATGACTTCCTGTTCCAGAAGCTGAATACTTCGGGCGTTGGTCACAGGTTCAATCTCGGCAGTAAAGTCTATGTACAGTAATGGCACTGGTGTGGTGTGGGTGAGGGAGGGCGTCTCACAACCATTCCCCATTGAATGTGGTGTTCGTCAGGGATGTCTATTGAGCCCTCAGCTATTTGCCCTTTACATAGATGGCCTGATAGAGATGTTGCCGTGTGGGGTGGAGATTGGTGGAGTCGTCATCAAGGCCCTAATGTATGCGGACGACGTCGTTATTCTGTGCACATCACCAGCCGACTTAAGACGGAACATAAAAGGACTGGAAGAATATTGTACCAGATGGGAAATGACTGTGAATTTGGCGAAGTCTGGAGTGATGGTGTTTCGTCGAGGGGGAAGGCTTGGGGCTTTGGACACATTCAGTTTCAATGGCAGCCCGATTGAGGTTGTGGCAAGTTATAAATATCTTGGCATAACTCTCTCCCCAAAAATGTCATTTGGTCGGCACTTTGCTGAGAGGGCGGCAGCAGCTAAACTTGGCATGAATAGTGTATACAAGTCTTTGCTTTGCCGATCAGCCATACCAGTACACTCGAAGTTAAGATATTTAAAGCAGTGTCGCGAGCTGTTTTGTGCTACGGAGCCCAAGTAACGGGATTCTCGCGGTCGGACTCTCTGGAACAAGTTCTGAGACATTTCATAAAGATGATTTATGGCCTCCCCCGGAACACTCCCAACTACTTTGTATACCTAGAGACTGGTGCTGATCCAATATTTGTGTACAGTCTGTCAGTTGCGTGTAGGTATATTGTTAAAGCAATGAAAATGCCAGAACATCGTTTTCCGTTTTTGGTGGCCCGTGAAACTGCCAGCAAAAATGTCTCCTGGTATCGATCTCTGAGGGAGCTAGCAGCAAGGTATGGCTGTGCTTTTGTGGGGAAGTGTCGGAGTTGTCCTCCTGGCTACACCGGATGGAAGCACTGGTAGAGGCGGTTCGTGCATCATGGATTGATGAGATGCGCGCTTGTGCTTCACAGTCCAGAAGCCCCATATACCCCCAGCTAGATTACAGCGTGAGACCGGCGGATTTGCAAGACGAAGCCTCTGGGCACCCGTTGTGGGTTCGACGCTGGGTACTGAAGTGCAGAGGTGCTCTTCTTGCCCTCAATGATGGTCTGTATCGGAGATCGGAGAGCCCACGCCGAACCTGCTCTCTTTGTAACATGGGTGCCAACGAGGACATAATCCATTTTCTTGGGGTGTGCCCTGTGCTGTCCGAGTTTCGGGTCTATTTTTTATGGGTGGGTCGGCTGGACACTGCTGACATCATTCGACTGCTGGATAGCGGAAGGTGTTGGTTGAAGGTAGCCCAGTATAGCCAGAAGTGCTGGTTTTATCGTTCAAAACTTATTGAAGAATTTAACTGGGATTGAATTAGTATTAAGTAGATGTAGTAGTGATGTAATGTATAGTTTATTAAAAATTTAGTACTACTCAAAATATGTTCCACAAACACGCTCATACCACTCGGCAGACGGACGTCACGTTCATGCCTACCATGTTTAAATTTTGTTATGCCAGTTTTTTTTTTTTCTTTTGTGTCCAATTGTCTCTTGTAAATAAACATGTTCTTTCTTCTTCTTCTTCTTCTTCTGGTTTATTATTTTCAATAATAAGCCTTTGGAATCGAGCAAGAAAAAAAAATTTCACCCCCCCTCAAAATTTGATGTTTTACGTTTCAAGGTACGTAGAATACGAAAATCGAATAAAAAAATTTCCGTCCGTCCGCCGTCCGCGGCACTTTTCTTAGCAACCCTGGACCAATTTGGTTCAAATTTGGTATATGGGCTCCATTTGGGGTCTAGTTGTGCCGCGAAGCTTTTGGTTGATGTAGGTCACTTCTAAGGGGTGAAAATTAAGGGTTGAAATTTTCAAGAGTGCCCTAGCTCGAAAACTCTCGAAATAAAGGTATCGTTTTTTCACCAATTTTAAATAGTATTGAATTTTTAAAATTTTTTGAGACCACCCGGAGCTCTGTAGGACAAACCGTTCGGTCCCTACGAGTACTTGAAGGTTTTCCTTCGATAAAACAGAATCATGAGTGTGAATCGCAAAAGAGGTCTAATCTCCATTCAAATTTTATCGGACTAAAATGCGATCGCTGTTCATTTCTTCGATTTGTATACAGTTTTGCCTTCTGCGTAACCAGTAATCAAATTTCCATACGAAGCTTTCTATTTTTCCAATCGAGTGTGAAGCGTTTAGTTCTTTCTAATAAACTTGATTGTGAAGGTGTGAAGCCAGTATGGTGTGGTAGGTAGTACCTAGCTGGTAGGTAAAAAAAAGTTGGTAGTTAAAAAAAATGTTGGTGGGTAAAAAACGCTGCAAATCATTGCTCAAAGGCTTCTTCAGTCTTCAGATCACTGATCTGCTGAGTGAGGTCCGAAGCCATTTTCAATCCTATTGAATGGAAGAGCTCTTCCAGGCGTCTCCAGCATTCGAAGAGATCTTCTTTACTCTTCAGATCACTGATCAGCTGAGTGAGCTCCAAAACCATTTTCAATCCTATTGAATGGAAGTGGTCTTCCAGGCGTCTCCAGCATTCGAGGAGATCTTCACTCTTCAGATCACTGATCAGCTGAGTGAGCTCCGAAGCCATTTTCAATCCTATTGAATGGAAGTGCTCTTCCAGGCGTCTCCAGCATTCGAGGAGATCTTCTTCACTCTTCAGATCACTGATCAGCTGAGTGAGCTCCGAAGCCATTTTCAATCCTATTGAATGGAAGTGCTCTTCCAGGCGTCTCCAGCATTCGAGGAGATCTTCTTCACTCTTCAGATCACTGATCAGCTGAGTGAGCTCCAAAACCATTTTCAATCCTATTGAATGGAAGTGGTCTTCCAGGCGTCTCCAGCATTCGAGGAGATCTTCTTCACTCTTCAGATCACTGATCAGCTGAGTGAGCTCCAAAACCATTTTCAATCCTATTGAATGGAAGTGGTCTTCCAGGCGTCTCCAGCATTCGAGGAGATCTTCTTCACTCTTCAGATCACTGATCAGCTGAGTGAGCTCCAAAGCCTTTTTTACTCCTATTGAATGGAAGTGCTCTTCCAGGCGTCTCCAGCATTCGAGGAGATCTTCTTCACTCTTCAGATCACAGATCAGCTGAGTGAGCTCCGAAGCCATTTTCAATCCTTTTGAATGGAAGTGCTCTTCCAGGCGTCTCCAGCATTCGAGGAGATCTTCTTCACTCCTCACATCACTGATCAGCTGAGTGAGCTCCAAAGCCTTTTTTACTCCTATTGAATGGAAGTGCTCTTCCAGGCGTCTCCAGCATTCGAGGAGATCTTCTTCACTCTTCAGATCACTGATCAGCTGAGTGAGCTCCAAAGCCTTTTTTACTCCTATTGAATGGGAGTGCTCTTCCAGGCGTCTCCAGCATTCGAGGAGATCTTCTTCACTCTTCAGATCACTGATCAACTGAGTGAGCTCCGAAGCCATTTTCAATCCTATTGAATGGAAGTGCTCTTCCAGGCGTCTCCAGCATTCGAGGAGATCTTCTTCACTCTTCAGATCACTGATCAGCTGAGTGAGCTCCAAAGCCTTTTTTACTCCTATTGAATGGAAGTGCTCTTCCAGGCGTCTCCAGCATTCGAAGAGATCTTCTTCACTCTTCAGATCACTGATCAGCTGAGTGAGCTCCAAAGCCTTTTTTACTCCTATTGAATGGAAGTGCTCTTCCAGGCGTCTCCAGCATTCGAGGAGATCTTCTTCACTCTTCAGATCACTGATCAGCTGAGTGAGCTCCAAAGCCATTTTCAATCCTATTGAATGGAAGTGCTCTTCCAGGTGTCTCCAGCATTCGAGGAGATCTTCTTCACTCTTCAGATCACTGATCAGCTGAGTGAGCTCCGAAGCCATTTTCAATCCTATTGAATGGAAGTGCTCTTCCAGGCGTCTCCAGCATTCGAGGAGATCTTCTTCACTCTTCAGATCACTGATCAGCTGAGTGAGCTCCGAAGCCATTTTCAATCCTATTGAATGGAAGCTCTTCCAGGCGTCTCCAGCATTCGAGGAGATCTTCTTCACTCTTCAAATCACTGATCAGCTGAGTGAGCTCCGAAGCCATTTTCAATCCTATTGAATGGAAGTGCTCTTCCAGGCGTCTCCAGCATTCGAGGAGATCTTCTTCACTCTTCAGATCACTGATCAGCTGAGTGAGCTCCGAAGCCATTTTCAATCCTATTGAATGGAAGTGCTCTTCCAGGCGTCTCCAGCATTCGAGGAGATCTTCTTCACTCTTCAGATCACTGATCAGCTGAGTGAGCTCCAAAGCCATTTTCAATCCTATTGAATGGAAGTGCTCTTCCAGGCGTCTCCAGCATTCGAGGAGATCTTCTTCACTCTTCAGATCACTGATCAGCTGAGTGAGCTCCGAAGCCATTTTCAATCCTATTGAATGGAAGTGGTCTTCCAGGCGTCTCCAGCATTCGAGGAGATCTTCTTCACTCTTCAGATCACTGATCAGCTGAGTGAGCTCCGAAGCCATTTTCAATCCTATTGAATGGAAGTGCTCTTCCAGGCGTCTCCAGCATTCGAGGAGATCTTCTTCACTCTTCAAATCACTGATCAGCTGAGTGAGCTCCGAAGCCATTTTCAATCCTATTGAATGGAAGTGCTCTTCCAGGCGTCTCCAGCATTCGAGGAGATCTTCTTCACTCTTCAGATCACTGATCAGCTGAGTGAGCTCCGAAGCCATTTTCAATCCTATTGAATGGAAGTGCTCTTCCAGGCGTCTCCAGCATTCGAGGAGATCTTCTTCACTCTTCAGATCACTGATCAGCTGAGTGAGCTCCGAAGCCATTTTCAATCCTATTGAATGGAAGTGCTCTTCCAGGCGTCTCCAGCATTCGAGGAGATCTTCTTCACTCTTCAGATCACTGATCAGCTGAGTGAGCTCCAAAGCCATTTTCAATCCTATTGAATGGAAGTGCTCTTCCAGGCGTCTCCAGCATTCGAGGAGATCTTCTTCACTCTTCAGATCACTGATCAGCTGAGTGAGCTCCGAAGCCATTTTCAATCCTATTGAATGGAAGTGCTCTTCCAGGCGTCTCCAGCATTCGAGGAGATCTTCTTCACTCTTCAAATCACTGATCAGCTGAGTGAGCTCCGAAGCCATTTTCAATCCTATTGAATGGAAGTGCTCTTCCAGGCGTCTCCAGCATTCGAGGAGATCTTCTTCACTCTTCAGATCACTGATCAGCTGAGTGAGCTCCGAAGCCATTTTCAATCCTATTGAATGGAAGTGCTCTTCCAGGCGTCTCCAGCATTCGAGGAGATCTTCTTCACTCTTCAGATCACTGATCAGCTGAGTGAGCTCCGAAGCCATTTTCAATCCTATTGAATGGAAGTGCTCTTCCAGGCGTCTCCAGCATTCGAGGAGATCTTCTTCACTCTTCAGATCACTGATCAGCTGAGTGAGCTCCGAAGCCATTTTCAATCCTATTGAATGGAAGTGCTCTTCCAGGCGTCTCCAGCATGCGAGGAGATCTTCTTCACTCTTCAGATCACTGATCAGCTGAGTGAGCTCCAAAGCCTTTTTTACTCCTATTGAATGGAAGTGCTCTTCCAGGCGTCTCCAGCATTCGAGGAGATCTTCTTCACTCTTCAGATCACTGATCAGCTGAGTGAGCTCCAAAGCCTTTTTTACTCCTATTGAATGGAAGTGCTCGTCCAGGCGTCTCCAGCATTCGAGGAGATCTTCTTCACTCTTCAGATCACAGATCAGCTGAGTGAGCTCCGAAGCCATTTTCAATCCTTTTGAATGGAAGTGCTCTTCCAGGCGTCTCCAGCATTCGAGGAGATCTTCTTCACTCTTCAGATCACTGTTCAGCTGAGTGAGCTCCGAAGCCATTTTCAATCCTATTGAATGGAAGTGCTCTTCCAGGCGTCTCCAGCATTCGAGGAGATCTTCTTCACTCTTCAGATCACAGATCAGCTGAGTGAGCTCCGAAGCCATTTTCAATCCTATTGAATGGAAGTGCTCTTCCAGGCGTCTCCAGCATTCGAGGAGATCTTCTTCACTCTTCAGATCACTGATCAGCTGAGTGAGCTCCGAAGCCATTTTCAATCCTATTGAATGGAAGTGCTCTTCCAGGCGTCTCCAGCATTCGAGGAGATCTTCTTCACTCTTCAGATCACTGATCAGCTGAGTGAGCTCCGAAGCCATTTTCAATCCTATTGAATGGAAGTGCTCTTCCAGGCGTCTCCAGCATGCGAGGAGATCTTCTTCACTCTTCAGATCACTGATCAGCTGAGTGAGCTCCGAAGCCATTTTCAATCCTATTGAATGGAAGTGCTCTTCCAGGCGTCTCCAGCATTCGAGGAGATCTTCTTCACTCTTCAGATCACAGATCAGCTGAGTGAGCTCCGAAGCCATTTTCAATCCTATTGAATGGAAGTGCTCTTCCAGGCGTCTCCAGCATTCGAGGAGATCTTCTTCACTCTTCAGATCACAGATCAGCTGAGTGAGCTCCGAAGCCATTTTCAATCCTATTGAATGGAAGTGCTCTTCCAGGCGTCTCCAGCATTCGAGGAGATCTTCTTCACTCTTCAGATCACAGATCAGCTGAGTGAGCTCCGAAGCCATTTTCAATCCTATTGAATGGAAGTGCTCTTCCAGGCGTCTCCAGCATTCGAGGAGATCTTCTTCACTCTTCAGATCACTGATCAGCTGAGTGAGCTCCGAAGCCATTTTCAATCCTATTGAATGGAAGTGCTCTTCCAGGCGTCTCCAGCATGCGAGGAGATCTTCTTCACTCTTCAGATCACTGATCAGCTGAGTGAGCTCCAAAGCCTTTTTTACTCCTATTGAATGGAAGTGCTCTTCCAGGCGTCTCCAGCATTCGAGGAGATCTTCTTCACTCTTCAGATCACTGATCAGCTGAGTGAGCTCCAAAGCCTTTTTTACTCCTATTGAATGGAAGTGCTCGTCCAGGCGTCTCCAGCATTCGAGGAGATCTTCTTCACTCTTCAGATCACAGATCAGCTGAGTGAGCTCCGAAGCCATTTTCAATCCTTTTGAATGGAAGTGCTCTTCCAGGCGTCTCCAGCATTCGAGGAGATCTTCTTCACTCTTCAGATCACTGTTCAGCTGAGTGAGCTCCGAAGCCATTTTCAATCCTATTGAATGGAAGTGCTCTTCCAGGCGTCTCCAGCATTCGAGGAGATCTTCTTCACTCTTCAGATCACAGATCAGCTGAGTGAGCTCCGAAGCCATTTTCAATCCTATTGAATGGAAGTGCTCTTCCAGGCGTCTCCAGCATTCGAGGAGATCTTCTTCACTCTTCAGATCACTGATCAGCTGAGTGAGCTCCAAAGCCTTTTTTACTCCTATTGAATGGAAGTGCTCGTCCAGGCGTCTCCAGCATTCGAGGAGATCTTCTTCACTCTTCAGATCACAGATCAGCTGAGTGAGCTCCGAAGCCATTTTCAATCCTTTTGAATGGAAGTGCTCTTCCAGGCGTCTCCAGCATTCGAGGAGATCTTCTTCACTCTTCAGATCACTGTTCAGCTGAGTGAGCTCCGAAGCCATTTTCAATCCTATTGAATGGAAGTGCTCTTCCAGGCGTCTCCAGCATTCGAGGAGATCTTCTTCACTCCTCACATCACTGATCAGCTGAGTGAGCTCCAAAGCCATTTTCAATCCTTTTGAACGCAGGAAGCATAAATTTGAGAGGGAAGGTCAAGGGAGAATACAGATGGTGGTAGGTGCTATTGATGGAGAACCAGTGATCTATACAGAAAATAATAAACCTTTGGGCAATGATTTGCAGCGTTTTTGACATTTTATGTCTTTACTATGGCACATAAATGAAAAATCGTCACGCGGGGAGCGTTACGCGGAAATTTCTGATGATTTTCACGTACAACCAATCGTTCCTAGGGAAAACTAACTTCCTCATTTTCCACCCTACAAAAATCGTTCACCACTCATTGGAAAGCTCTCAATTTATTAAACAGTGTAGATACTCGTCTTCTTTTAATTAAACTTTTATTTTAGGGAAGAAATTTGTGTTTGATCACGGAAAAATGTTTGACATTCATGTAACCTAATAGTAGTAGTATTTTTCAAATGGAACAAAAAATTTCTGGTTCAGATTATCGACGATGGTACTTACACTTTCCGATTATGTACACACAACACCTAATAATATTTGCTTGGATTCATTGAACACGGAAGGAAGTAATGGAAGTTTTACCCGCGAGCTTCTTTCAATAACTGAAAATTTGAAAGTCAGTCTCGTAGATGTGAGTTCTTTATTTTCAACCTTGGAACGTGAAAACAAGGATTCCGCCAGGCAGACTCGGAAGCAAAATCTCATTATGAAAATGAATAAGGCAACTATAATCAGGCTAGTAAGTTGAGGAGAAACGTAAGTACGCGGTGTGGGTTAGCATTCATTTGCCGCAAATGATCACTTTTAGCAAAATTTGAGAAAATTTAAATTTTGAGAAAAAATCAAGTTATTGCAAATAGCGATTGCGGCGGTTTTGGCTATTTCAAATTGTAATAACAAAAATGTAGAAAAATTTTTATATTTTTTTTAGAAATCTATACCTAGTTGAAAATAATAGTTCAGAAAATTTGTTTACACTTAACATCTATGAATGAAAAATATTACTAAAACCGTACTTGAACTTTTCTTCATCAGACTGCTGGAACTTGCCACCATAAGTTCGGCTCAGGCTTCTTCCAGGTTTTCTCGGTCGCTGGACCCCTTGAATGGTGGTGGGGGGGGGGGGGGGGGGGTGCGCCTGATTTTTAAACAAATTTTTAATCGAAAGTAGACCTCATCCAAAAAATTTTGACACCAGCCGTTCTCTTTTTGGATGAGTAGATCGTGTTCTATGATTTTTCAGTTTCCAATGTTTATGACGTCATGCGCCCCACAATGACGTCATAAACATTCCAAACTTTGAAAAATCATAGTAAAAGGTCTTCTCACGCTAGAAGGTCGCGGTTGGTGTCAAAATTCTCAGAATGAGGTCTAGTTTAGGTTGAAAATAACAATAAATAGTTATTCCGACCCATGCGCTCACCTCATTGTTATTACGACTTTCTCCTTGGGGAAATAGGTTTCACCAAGCAATGGGGGGGGGGGGGATACTTGTACCTTGAAAAAGCCAAGTGGGTGTGGTGTTGTACTCTCACAGGATTGCCAAATAAAACAAAACTCGGCCCTTCGGGGTCCTCTCCTTACTGCTTAGAGCCTTTGGCTAAAATTCAAGAAACATGGAACATTCTTGTAACCCCTTTTTCACAAGGGAACCCTCGGAAGGGAGCAAAGTAAAGCAATCAAGGTTAAAATGTGTTAACCAATAGAAAACCCTACTTTAGGAATCTTATGTTTTGGCTCTAAGGTAAACTAATGTGCGGAAATAAAGAACTTACCTTAGCTGTCTGTTGTCTTCCCTGAAGATATGTATGCTGCCACCACCTACGAATGTAGGACTTAATCCTTGGATTAAGTATGATAAATATGAAATGAAATGAAGTTAATTGCAAGTGAAGTTACGTTAAGTTCTGATTGAAAAGCAAGTGAATTTACTGAAAGAACCTACTTTGAATTTAATTGTGAAGTAATACCTGGTTCAGTGGTAGTAGTCAATGAAACTAGATGGTACTTCTGTATGGTTGTTGTATTAACGAATATGCAAAAATAAAATATGTATCACAACAACTCTTACTTCTAGCTACCTACTATCACGCATAAAGGAACACTCTCTCTCTCTCTCAATATAGGTGAACAAATGTGGACAATGTGAACAATGTGAACAAGGTGGTGGACACAGAAGGTGTACACCACGTTTTTTCGATTCAAGTTTTACAATTTAAATTTAAAAGAAATACAAGTTTTAATATTATAGGGGGGGGGGGGATTTAGGATCGGGCCATTCTCAGTCTTTGCTATTGGCAGGTTAATCTTGCGCCTGTTCGCCAGTTTTTGAAAAGGAGAAATTCACTTATAACTATCCGTTTGAAAAGTCTATATACAAGGAAATAGTTCTTCCTACCAGTCTTGAAGTCAGTGATGGGCAGGTGCTGTCTTGGAGTCTTGTTGATGCTGCAGTCTTGTCAGGGTGAATCCAGGAGTGAACTAGCAAAGTGTTGGGGGGCCCCAGTCTCGGCGGGCTTGTACTCTCGGCCACAGTGAAAGCTACTCAAGGAATGAAGGCATCAGGGATGAGCACGGGGGTCCTTCGGTTTGGGTGGGGCGAGGCGGTGCTTCTGCGCCTGCGCACGGAGTGGGAGAGCTACTGGTGGCGCCGCTGGTGTTGACTGGGCGAAGCTTGATCTTGGTACTGGTGGCGCTACTGGTGCTGACTGGGCGAAGCTCGGTCCCGGCACTGGTGGCGCTGCTGGTGTGGAAGCCGCGGACCTAGCCCGCGCTCTTTTAAGTGGAGAACGATTAACCGTAATCCTCAGGGGTGGAACCCGGGGATTACATGCTTTAGCCCCGCTTTTTGGCGGAGTAGGGATGAGGTGGACGGATGGAACCCCCCCCCCCCTTCCCGCAGGGCGACACTCGCCAGTCACTCTCTCCACGTCACCCTCCCTCCTGTATAACGTTTTGGGGTGGTTAGTCCAAGGCTGAAGCATGTTCCGTGAGTCCTCTCACTATTTCAACAGATTGAAGGAGTATTGACGACGCCGAAACCCGCGAGGGATCCATAATAACTTCACTTGCAAGACTGGAAGAAAAAAGCTCATGCGTATGAGGAAAATGGCTCACCGCCTGAAAGAGTCAACCCTGGAGTTTTGAGACTTGGATAAATGCGGTTTGATTCACTGCGGTTTTGAAACGAATGTTTATTGAATAACAATTCAACAATTATGTTTGTTAGTAAAAAATACATGCGATAAAATTATGTAATACCTACTCAGATACTTACAAACGGACACAATAAATTATTCGTGAAAAAACACTCGAAACCCAGAAGCGATTACATGATTAGTAGGTATCTTATTTACGACACCAGAGAGAAGACTATTCGAGTATCGAAGTGAACTCTCCCTTCATCAACACTTAGGAACTTTCAGTTCGACCTGGCAGATCGAAGTACTCAATTTGATAAATCGAGATTGTTGGAGGCCGCGCGGGAAGTCGTCAGAATCTTCAACTTTTCAGAGGTTTCTTTTCAGGATTTTCGGAGTCTTTCTCTGACGCAGGTTCTGCAATGAAACGTGAATAGTAAAAACCGTGAGGAATATTTTTACGAGTTTGGAAGGGCTATACAAACATATTGTTTAGTAATGCATGCATTCCAGGGGACGTCCCATTGGATAAGCATTAGATCAGTTTAACCAGTTGTTAAGTGATAAAACTGTTTCACTCGATGTAATTTATTTATCACTTTAGGCAAGAAATACTGACCCCCCCCCCCCCACCACCATTATCCACCATAACATTTCTAGCGGCATGGGAGCCTCGAATCTGAAGAGCATTTTAAAATCCATGATCTACGACACCCAACATGCGAATTCGAGTTCACCCCCCCCCCCCCCCCCCCCCCCCCCACCTCCCCAACGCCAACAATGGTGCCAGTGTGGCACCAAAGCGGAAATACGTTGTAACATTGAACTTTCATCTGTTAGTTTTAGTAGGCGGTCCGTCGAGGTTCACCTCCGTATTCAAGATGAAACACACAAAAAAACATATTGTTTAGTAATGCATGCATTCCAGGGGACGTCCCATTGGATAAGCATTAGATCAGTTTAACCAGTTGGTAAGCGATAAAACTGTTTCACTCGATGTAATTTATTTATTATTTTAGATAAGAAATATTGACCCCCCCCTTCCACCTCACCGTTATCCACTAAAACATTTCTAGCGGCATGGGAGCCTCGAATCTGAAGAGCACTTTGAAATCCATGATCTACGATACCCAACATGCGAATTCGAGTTCACCCCCCCCCCCCTTCCACTCACCAATGGTGCCAGTCTGGCACCAAAGCGGAAATACGTCTTAACATTGAAGTTTCATCTATTAGTTTTAATAGGCAGTCCGTCGAGGTTAACGTCCGTATTCAAGGTGAAACACAAAAAAAAACCTCGAAATATGCGGTTTATGGTGTCCTGGCACCATGGTGGCACCACTATTAGTTCCATGGTGGCACAGAGAATAATTCATGAAAATCCAGAGGTATAATGAGAATTTTTCCTCAATTTCAAAGGTTGGGTACAATTAGTAAGCAGTAAAGGAACCGAAATATTGAAAAATCGGATATTCTGTGAATATTATTCCCCACTTGCCCCCTCCCCTTGCAAATTTTGGTACTCTGGTAAAATCATGTACTACTCAGAAGTTATTTGAGTCAAACAAAAGAAGAAACACGCAAATCGGTTGGAAATTGAGGCCTGGGCAGATTTTACAAGATTACCCCCGCAAACGCAATTTTTTTAAGCATTAACCCCCCCTTTCCCCCCCTTAAAAAGCAAAATTCAAAACTCTGACGCCGTAGTGCACAACTAGATAGTTTTTCGCGTCGAAGAAGAAAAGAACCACGAAAACCGGTTGAGAACTAAGGCCTGGGCAGACGACACAAGATTATGCCCAAAAACGCACGTTTTTTGAGCATTAACCCCCCCTTTCCCCCCCTTAAAAGGCAAATTCGAAATTCCGGCGACGTAGTGCACAACTAGATAGTTTTCCGCGTCGAACAAAAAAAGAACCAGGAAAATCGGTTGAGAACTAAGGGCTGTGCAGACGACACAAGATTTTGTCACACACACACACACATACACACATACACACACACACACACACAGACATACACCTATGGTTTTTTTCGCGGATTTGGACTCAGAATGGTCTAAAACGGATTACTGTGTGGTTATTTTTTTTTTCTGTTGAGTGTTGTCCAACTTCACCCCAGATCGATCGCATAAGGACGCCCAAGTCTTACTGTGGGACGTCCTAAAAAACCACGAAATATTCGGTTTATGGTGTCCTGGCACCATGGTGGCACCACTATTAGTTCCATGGTGGCAGATAGAATAATTCATAAAAATCCGGAGGTGTAATGAGAATGATTCCTCAATTTCAAAGCTTGGTTACAATTAGTAAGCAGTGAAGGAACCAAAACATTGAAAAATTGTATATTTTGTGAATATTATCCCCCACTTGCCCCCTCCCCTTGCGAATTTTGGTACTCTGGTGAAATCATGTACAACTCGGAAGTCATTTTAATCAAACAAAAAAAGAGACACACAAATCGGTTGGAAATTGAGGCCTGGGCAGAGTTTATAAGATTATGCCCGCAAACGCACGTTTTTTAATCATTAACCCCCCCTTTCCCCCTCTTAAAAGGAAAATTCAAAATTCCGGCGCCGTAGTGCACAGCTAGATAGTTTTTCGCGTCGAAGAAAAAAAGAACCACGAAAATTGGTTGAGAACTAAGGCCTGGGCAGACGACACAAGATTATGCCCAAAAACGCACGTTTTTTGAGCATTTCCCCCCCTTAAAAGGCAAAATTCGAAATTCCGGCGACGTAGTGCACAACTAGATAGTTTTCCGCGTCGAACAAAAAAAGAACCAGGAAAATCGGTTGAGAACTAAGGGCTGGGCAGACGACACAAGATTTTGTCACACACACACACACATACACACACACACATACACACACACACACACACACACACACACACACACACACAGACATACACCTATGGTTTTTTTTCGCGGATTTGGATTCAGAATGTTCTAAAACGGATTACTGCGTGGTTATTTTTTTTTTCTGTTGAGTGTTGTCTTCCTTCACCCCAGATCGATCGCATAAGGACGCCCAAGTCTTACTGTGGGATGTCCTAATAAAAAAGTCTGCCGAGTGGATGTGGCACATAGCTTCCTCGTATCCAAAACCCGGTTGTAACTCCTCTAACTCCTCCAGCGTAACGTTTTTCGGGTAGTTAGGTCAGGGCTAAAACATGTTCCATGTTTAAAATTCTGCCAAGTGGGTGTGACACATAGCTTCCTCGTATCCATAACCCGACTGTAATAGATGATCCGATGCATAGTAGTTAATCTCAAAACACCAATCTCTAAGTACCTTCCACTACCCTCATAGGGGACCATCTCCACCCCAACTTGCATAATTCCTTAATATTTCTTCGAAATCGGATGAGAATTGTAGAAGTTATGGCTGTGGCAAGGATTTCATCACAGACAGACAGAGGCGGAACCAAAATTGTTCAGAAACGTCTGAAACGTAAAATGCAAGTGAAAATTTTGATTTGGGGACCTTTCTTTTCAATCTTGAAAAGTGAAATCATCACTTACAATCGGGTTATGGATACGAGGAAGCTATGTGCCACACCCACTTGGCAGATTTTTTAACATGGAACATGTTTTAGCCCTGACCTAACAACCCGAAAAACGATACGCTGGAGGAGTGGGGGGCGGGAGGAATCAGAGGGAGTGGGATCTTTTTTTTTTTAAATTTCAAGTTGAGCAACACTTGTTATGAACAACAGTTGAGACAACAAGCGTTATCAACACGTTTGGCTACCTTTTATACTGATCCAAATAGATAGATAGATAGATAGATGTTTATTCGCCATTTTGTACACTTTTACAAAACACAATGGGGTATTTCAGTCAATTTTTTTTTTTTTTTTCAAAAGAATAACTCAGGAATAACGGTAATCGGGTCTGTTCGTTGAGAAAATGTTTTTAAAAAATCAGAGAAGCTAAGGAAAGTTGAAGATTTGAATGGTGTGACGTAGCTAGCCAATCGTGACGTAGCTAGCCAATCGTGACGTAGCTAGCCAATCGTGACGTAGCTAGCCAACTGTCTTTGAAAAAAGTATCCATGCACAGAAACCCTTGGAGGACGTCTTGGATACTACAAAACACCACTCACACACGCGCGCGGCGTAGTCCTTGCCTAGTGTGTGTGCATTTATAGCGGCCCGCCTTTTTCAAACGTGTGATCTCTTTAATTAATTTTTCTACCACATGTTATAGTATCATTGGGCTTAAAGTTGTATTATATAGGTTTTCAAAGGTGCTGAATCCAAATTCGAGGTCAAAAACCTGAATTTCCGACCCACCGAAATACCCCATTGCATGAAAGGACGCGATTTACTCAGATTTCCTACCCGACGTTAGGCTTGGCCCGTGTTGTAGGGTAGGATCTTTGCAAATTCGCTCCATATCGGTTAAACAAATTGATATCTACTATTATAGTATAAGTTATAATACCTTACAGTAACAAGTAAAATCACTAAACAATGCATGATTCGTCAAAAAAAAAGGACGTATTATGATTCGCATGGGATGCGGGAAGAGTCGGAGGTCTCGTTTTTGCCTGCTTTTAGTAGGCTTTTCAGCTAGTTTATTATAATTACCAACCTTCGACTAAAAGTTCTGCACAAAATTTGGCTAAAATATGTTCCATGTTTTTATCATGTTTTTTATCCATGTTTATCTCAGTCAGTCGCCGTTCGTTCCTTGCTCTGGGTAGTATTTTGCCAAATCGAAGGCGCAGAAACATGAAAAGTTGTACTTAAATTGGAAATTTTAAAGGATTTTAGAAATTCATTGGTGCACGGCCCTAGGGAATTGAGAAACTGAAATATTGCCGCTGGAATCATCAAAATCGAACAATAATTACCTATGAAATAAGGGAAAAACATGGAAAACCCCGTTTATTCAAAAGTTTTTCCCATTTTGCCCTTGGCAATTATTGTTCAATTTTGATGATTCCAGCGGCAATATTTCAGTTTCCCAATTCCCTAGGGCCGCGCACTAATGAATTTCTAAAATCCTTTAAAATTTCCAATTTAAGTACAACTTTTCATGATTTTGCTCCTTCGATTTGGCTAAATACTAAAAACGAACGGCGACCGACTGATACCCCCTCAAGTAGATAGCATCCGGGGGGGGGGGGGGGGTGCTTGCCCCCCTGGCGAGAAGCAACGCCGAGTTTTTTCAACCTTGAAAAGTGAAAACAAAGCTTCCGCTACCTTGGTAGACTCGGAAGCAAAATTACGGCTCCTTCACTCCCTCCTACTTATTTTTAGGGACCCTACACTCAAAATGCAGCTCTAAAAAAAATTGAAATCATACGAATTATTACCTTGGACGTTGTTGAAATTTTGAATTTCGCCAGATCCGAAGACGATGTACACCAAGTTACCCAAGAAGAATAAGAAGGCAGCGACAAGGAAGACCAACTTCCAGCCTTCCACGTTATCCTGTTGACAAATAAATATTGCCGTTAAGATGGTTTGTTGGCTTGTGAATCGAGATATTGTAAATCACACAAGGTATGAGCTAAAGGAATTAAAGATTTAAAAAAACTATCATTTCGTAAGTCCTTCACACATCAGTATTATAATAAAGTAATGTAAAAAAGCCTTTTTGCATTTTCGTTCTGAAATAATCGAAACTGGAAGAGATTTGCTAACATGTATAGATTATTATCCAAAAACTGCTCAAACTCGGAGTTTCACTCCTGATAAGTAGGTACAGATCTTAGAGATTTACGAGGGTGGATCAAATATAAATGGGACTTTATTTTTTTTAAAATTTAAATAAAAGCGGGTATATGTCACTTTTCTACATAGTCTCCTGCTTTTGTGACACATTTTTCCCAGCGAATAGGAAGTTTTTTAATCCCAGCATCAAAAAACGATGAAGGTTGCGTCTGAAGCCAATTGCGCACGATCCCCTCGACCCCCTCATCATCCTCGAATCGCTGTCCGCCTAGGGCTTCTTTAAGTGGCCCAAACAAGTGAAAATCACAGGGCGATAGGTCAGGGCTGTAGGGAGGATGATCAAGTGGAGTCCAATGCATTTCTTCCAATTTTTGAACAGTTAGAGCTGCAGTATGGGGCCTTGCATTGTCGTGGAGGAGGATGACGTCACGAATTGGTTGATTCCGTCTTTTCCTGCGATATGCAGCCCTCACCTGAGTCAGCAGCTCACAATAGTAGGCAGCATTGATTGTTCTTCGCTCATGCAAAAAATCAATGAGCAAAACGCCTCGATAGTCGAAAAAACAGTTGCAAGGACCTTGCCAGCAGACAGTCGAGTTTTTGCTTTCACTGGGGCTGTCTCCCCCTTCCACCGCCACTCCATACTGGCTTGCTTCGATTCGGGTACATATTATGATGGACCCATGTTTCGTCGCAGGTGACGATGCTAGCCAAAAATGCTTCCCCTTCTTCCTCAAACCTTGCAAAAAGCCTCTGACAGACCTCCAAACGTCTCAACTTCTGATCTGCAGTCAAAAGGCGAGGGACCCATCTGGCACACACTTTACGGAATCCTAGGTGCTCTCTAATGATCGTTTGGCAGCTCCCATAACTTACCCCTACCTGCTCAGCGATTTCGGAGACAGTCACACGTCTATCATCTTCAAGAATGTCACGAACCGCTTGAATGTTCTCATCCGTAATGCTGCTCCGGGGACGACGATCGTGTTCCTCATTCTCTACTCGTTCTCTTCCCTCCTGAAACTCTTTGTGCCAGGCAAACACACGGGTCCTAGAGAGGGTTTGGTCCCCGAACTGGGCAGTCAACCTTTGAAAAATTTCCGAAGGTTTGACTCTTTCACGGGTAAGAAATTTTATGATAATTCGTTGCTCAATGGAAACGGGCACCTTTTGTTCAGACATCGCGATATCTACTCATGAAAGGTTGTAAAGGGGGAGACGCCCCCCTCATCCACCTTCTAATGAACCTGTTCAAACAATCTCGAAGTGATGGGCCCGCTTCTGTCAACCGTCGGCGCTCAGAGGTCAGAGTCCCGTTTATATTTGATCCACCCTCGTATTATCGTGTTTTGCAGGGTCACTGATTGAGGTTGAAATGTTTGGGCTATCGGGTTGGGTGAAGGATGAACTTCCTTACGTTCAAGTTCAAACTCTAGAGGCTATCAATTTCTCCCATAGAGGGAACAGCAATACATCATGGATAAGTCCGTTGTTGCAGGTGTAATTTGAAAATTAAAATGATGAAATAAAATACTCGCCAGATATTCTATGAATTTTTGTGATCAACAACGTAGCATCTCTTCTAATAATATGTATCTGCCTGTTTACATTTTCTACGAATAAACAGAATTTTCGGTTTATTATTTTCAATAAATAAACAATTGGAATCGACCAACAATTTTTTTACCCCCCTCAAAATCTGATGGTTTACGTTTCAAGGTACGTAGAATCCGAAAATCGAATAAAGAATTTTCCGTCCGTCCGCAGCACTTTCCTTAGTTCTCATGGACCAAATTTCATGAAATTTGGTATGTGGGTCCCATTCGGGGTCTAGTTGTGCCTTGATGCTTTTGGTTGATGTCAGTCACTTCTTAGGGGTGAAAATTTAAGGGTTGAAATTTTCAATAGTGCCCTAGCTCGAAAAGTCTCGAAATAAAGGTATTGTTTTTTCACCACTTTTAAACAGAATTAACAATTTTTTTTTTGGATTCTCAGACTTTTAAGAGAACACGCGGAACGGTTGGACGATAAATCAGAAACACGAGAGTGAATCGCAAGAGGCCTAATCTCCGTTCAAATTTTAGCTGACCTAAATCTTGAAATCTTGATTTCTTCGAGTTGTACTCAGTTTTGAGTCTTTAGCAACCAGTAATCGAATTTCCTAATGAAGGAAAATTCCTAATTTATTCAAATTAAACTTGATTGTGAAGCTAAAATATGGTTGTAGGTATTAAACATGTCGTAATAAATGATGTTGTATTGAATGAAACTTGTTTGAAAGCGGATATATTTAATACCGTTTTAGATAGAGAGACAAGTACACATGAGAAAGAATGGAAGTCAACTAGAACAAAAAGAGCAATAGTGGTGGTAGCATCCCAGAGATGGGGAGGACCCCACATCCCACTGGCTAATTGAAAGATAAGCGAGATTGTCAACCCAACACCCCCACTCAATCTCACAAAACAGTATATTCAATTCAATTCAATATTCAATTCAATATCTTTTTTTATTGTTATCATACGAAGTACAGAACAATTGTCAACATTTATTAGGTTATAATCTAAAATTTAAGGTATACATCTTGAAGAAAATAAAACTCATTTCACACTGTGATAAAAATAAATAAAAAGACGTGAAGCAGGAACATGAGTGAATTAGGAACTTAAGTGATCGGTCAGTCCAGGAACAAAGGCATGTGTGGAACGCCACCGCGCCGGCCGGGGCGTCCCGACCGGCCCGGACCCACCCACCATGGCGGCTCCCGGGGTTCCCAATCCATTTCTGGAGAGGCAGCCCTGACGAACAGCGCGGTCTACCATAGAGGTAGACCACCCATCCCCAAGAAGCACCAAGGGGGCCGCCCCCAGGCCGGCCAGGAACCCCGAACCAACTCCCAAAACATTTATCAAAGCGGCTAGACACACACATATATACATAAACACAATCACAGTCATTCCCAATATCACAGACGAGGTATAAAATCACAGTCGGTCTAAGATCACAGGTTGATTATAACTAGATAACTGAACATAAAGTAATAAAAATTTTAGCAAGCGAGAGTACTAGGTATATTCCTCTGCTGGTCGAAAAAAAGATAAAAATAATAATAATATTTTGAATAAATAACAGATAAAACATAACAGGATAATTTTCCTTTGTCAATACATAATATGAGAGTTCATAGAAAAAAAGTCACTTATGTGGTAAAGTTCATGTTTTGTAAGTTCACATTTCAGCACCCTCTTGAAATTTTTAAAAGGTAGGTCTCTCGTTGCTTTATTGAGGCGATTGAACAATCGACACCCAATCTGAAGGGGGTTTGAGACCATGGATGATTTGAGCCTTGCCTGAGGGGGGCATAGGTTGTTTCTCGATCTTGTTAAATGGTCATGCTTTGATGATCCGGTTGGAATGTCGTTCAAGCTGGACTTGACCAACAAATATACAAATTAAAGATCCAATATAGCAACAACTTGAAAGTATATAACAATTCAACTGAGAACACGAAGAATCACATTTCGACAATGCCAAGAATCAATCGAAACTTTTAAAATAAATTTGCAGGTAAAGGTTTGGTCAGCACATCAGCTGCCTGTTCAGTTGTAGGTACATAATGTGAGCTGGCTCCCACCAACTCACTGTTCCCCATCACAGGCCCCACAGGCCAGTAAGCCCTGATGCCCTCTGGGACCATTATTATTCACCAATTTTATTCAAGGTCTAACATGGGCGTGGCCTCCCCCTTTCAAAAGTGCTCTGATCAACACCAAAAGAGCACAAAAACACCAATCTCCACGAACATGGAGGTAGAATGGACAACATCCATCTAATAATCAGAAGAAGGACCAATTTATTGCCTTGTCAGATTGGCGCCCCTGATCAGGGCAGCAAAAAGCATTAATCATCATTGCAACAGATCAGATCCCCTTTAATCGCCTTGCCGGCAGTCTGTGAAGCTTTCTCCCACCGTCCTTGAAGCGTTCTTCCCTAGTATCGCGATACGTCCCCATAGTGGTATCGTCCCTCCTGCCTCCCCCCAGAAGCACTTAGAGAAGAAGCTGCCTTCTGGTATCGTCCTGCCTCCCCTGGATTCCGTCGAGTCTCCAGTCTGTTCCCAGCTACTCCCCGTATCTCTCGCCTCTCCGTGCCTTGGACTCGCTTCGGTACTCCAACACGTGAGTGAACAATAAGTGTATCTATGCTAGATTGGCCAATACTAGGTAGATAGAGTGAGAAGTGACTCAAAAAACTAACAGCATCTTGTCAAGTAGAGTACTAAAACCAAGTTGAAACTAGTGTATCGTAGTAGAACTATTAAAGAACTAACCGTATTGCTTGAATATCAGAGAAAGAACTTGTTTATTTTTGAACTGTACTGTATTTGTATCGCCCTTCTGGCGCATCGGATCATTGGATCCGATAGAACTCTGGTCATTAAACTTACCGTATCTCATACCTATATTTTCCTTCTACACCTGCACCCCTGGTTCTGAGTAACATAAAGCGTATCGAATTAGGTAATTCGAGTCATTGAACAAAAAGTAACGTAAATTCCTTTTATTTTGCAACATATCGATACAGAACGCCCTTCAGGCACAATATCACAAGTGAACTATCAAGGTATCGTAACTGGAACGCCTTCACCTGTTCGCCTCACCGCTCGGGAACACCGCTACCAACAGAACCAGTTAAGTACCAATTTTCATATCTAATCATAAGTTTCCCGATAGTTTTGTGTTAGGAACGGGGTCGATACCCTTCAGGTGAAACCCCCTCAATATTAACGATACCCCTTAGAGCTCACATTTGTAGGTGGGATCATTCGACCCGCTGCTTCCCCAATACCTGTAACTGACACAGTATCCCGCTTACAATAAGAAATCTTAACAATCTTTTTCTCGACATAATCTTCAACAAAGTGGAACCTAATATCAATATGCTTTGTACGTTTAGTCTCCCATGTGCTTGTCATAGCGATGCAAGACTGATTATCTTCGAAAATCTCTACTGGTCCACAATTTATATTCATAGAGTGATTTAGTACCTGCTTGATAAAAATTGATTCAGAAACTCCCTCAGCAAGAGAGATATATTCGGCTTCTGAGGAGGAACGTGATATAGAATTTTGCTTCTTTGTCTTCCAACTAATAATAATATTGTTAAGCATAACAGCAAAACCTGAGTAACTTTTCTTATCAATTCTATCTTCAGCGTAATCAGCATCACAGAATGTAGTTAGTGAGAAAATTTTGAGTTGCTTTGAGATACCACAAAACATTTTTTAAATAATTCCAGTGCTCTTCTGAATATTTATTTTGGAACTGGCCGAAATACGAAATAGCGAAACTTGAGTCTGGACGAGACCCGAGCTTGCTATACATAAGGCTCCCTAAAAGTTCCTTATAAGGTCCTTGAAAATTATCTAGATCAGAACATCTTTCCTAATGTTATTTTGGTTGCAAAGGAATTGAAGATTCTTTAGCATTTTTCATTCGAAATTATTGAACCACTTTACTAATAAGTTCCCTCTGATTTACAAAATAACAATAATTTTTCTTCACTATCTCGAGGCCAAGAAAAGTCATCCTATCACTCAATTCAAAAGTACTCATTTTAAATTTACGGCTTAGGCACTCCTTCACCTGAGTTCCCTGCTCAATTTTGTTGGAGATCATAAATATATCATCTACCCAAAGTAACAAATATGTACCTTCTTTGGAGTATAGACAAGGATCAGAGAGACTGACAAGTTCGTCCTTAACATATTGGTTCAAACACTGGTGAGTTCTTTAAACCGTAAAGTCTTTTCCTCAGTTTGAGGCACTTAGAGTCACTCATCCCGAGTCCTTTTGGAGTCCTGATGTATACCGGCTTAGGTAAATCGGCGTTCAGAAAAGCGCTGCAAAAGTCCATCTGAGTGCAGACTATATTTCTCTCGACTGCGACAGCCAGCAGGAGGCGAAGTGTGCTCATTCGAGCTACTGGAGCATACAGTTTTGGGTTGTTGGGGTAGGGTAATAGAGGGTGTTTTTATCTCTTCGGAGCCCTTCTTATCCCTACCCAAGTCAAGGTCATGCGTCCCCGTCGCACAACCCGGGCCCCCTGGGATAAATAGAGGTGGTCCTATTAGGTTTCCCTGATGGACCCCTCTTGAAGTTCCAGGGGTGGCTGAATGACCCTCTGGCGATTAGGGATGGGACCCCTGTTAACGGGTTCCCTGACCCTCCATAAATGAAGCGCCACCCCGTTATGGAAACAACCGAAGAAGAGCCTCATAACCCCTGCCAGCCCATTGGCTCGTGGGGTATTAGGGGAGGCGCCCCAGGCAGGGGCGTCGGCCATTCTCACCCTCTTCCTCTTCCTCATCATCCCTACCCTCTTTCTGTTCCACAGCCTCTTTGAACCACCAGTGTGCCCATTGTGAGCGGGCGTTCACTACCAGGTCTGGCCTTGGTCTCCACATCAGACGGAAGCATCCTGTTGCTGCTAATGATGCTATTGATATTGAACGAATACAGCAAAGGTATGCTTCCGAGGAGCTGCGCAGGATGGCGGCAGATGAGGCGGTGGTTGTGCGCAATGGGGTACGTAATATTAATGTTTATCTGAATGAACGTTTTCCCACGCGCACAGTCATTGCCATCAAGAATATCCGCCTGAAGCCCCACTATAAGCAGCTTGTCCAGGAAGCTATCCTGGCAAATAGCAGTGGGGCTTCTCCCGCATCTCCTATTGCTGATGTGGAGCAGCAGCCTGCCATTCAGTATGGGACCTCCGGTCTTCTTGCCGATCTGAAGACCGAAGTTTTGAGGCTCGGGGGGCAGGTAGGTCGTATTGAAGGCTATGAAAGCACCTACCTGCAGGATCTGGTGAGGCGGGCTGCTGAAGGGCTGGATAACCTGGAAGATGAGGTTGCAGCCTATTTAGGGAGAATCTTCCCGCGGGTTGGGGATGCGACCGTGACGCGATTACCTCCGCGACTACCTCCTCCCAGAGTGGTGTTGTGTGGAGGTCACAGAGCGGCTAAACAAGCGAGACGGCGGGAGTACCACCGGGTTCAGAGTTTGTGGAGGAAGCATCCGGCGCGTGTGGCTGCGGAGGTACTGGAGGAGCCTGGGGAAAATCAAGTTCAACCCCCTCTCCAGGAGTTGGTGGATTTCCGGGAACCACTTTTGAGTGCTCCCAGTCACGACCCTGGGGAGCGTGTGGTTCCCTCAGTCTCCACCAGGGATTCCTTGTGCAGCATCTTGTGCTCGCCGGTGCTACTTGACGAGGCACACAAGTGCCGTGTCAAGAACTCCACATCCGCTGGACCCAATGGTGTTTCTGCCCGACGCTGGAATAAAGCACCAAAGACGATTAAGCTGCTCATCCTCAACCTGCTCCTCCTTGCGGGAAGACCCCCGAAAGCATTAACCCGTACCCGAACCGTGTTTATCCCCAAGAAAGGGGGAAGTGTGCTGCAGTCCTGCTGAAACCTACCTACGAGCCACCTGCCTTGCCCTTTTAATGACTCCACTGTGTTTCTGACGAAAGATCCATCTCGTGTTGATCAATTTGACTCCAGGCGGCTTGTCCACTATCTCCCAAGTCGCGTTTCTTTCCATATTTTCAAGTTCTTTGTTGATAGCGCGAGTCCATTCTGAGTTCTTTACCGCCTCTTCGAACGTCTGAGGTATTTCTGACAGTAGAAATCCAGTTGACAGCGCTGCATATGTCAGGTCGTAATCCTTCAGATGACTTGGAATAGCACATTTCCTTGTAGACCTTCTCAGCTGGTCAGGGTTATCTCTTGGCTCTGCTATTTCATCTGACGAAACGAACCCTTCATCCTTAACTGACTCTTCATCCTCATTGCTTGTTCCATCACCACTCTCCTCATCCTCAACATTTTCATCCAGAGGACGTTCTTCCACCTTCCCCTGCTCCAAAACTTCACAGAAACAAGGCTTCTTTGGACTTTCTTCAAATACCACACTTTTAGCTGTGATGATCTTGTGGTTTTTAGGGCCCACAGGCGATAACAGTTGTGGGTATATCCTACCATGATCAACGACTTACTTCTTGGTGCTAACTTCCCAACTCGATCCTCCTTAGGTATGTGAGCGCGAGCAGTCGATCCAAATACACGGAGTTTCTCTATATCAATCTTCTGACTGTACCAGATCTCAGCTGGCATCTCAGGTGGACTAAGTGCTCTGGTCGGAAGGCGATTCAGGACGTAAACAGCAGTCGCAACAGCACAACCCCACATATTCCTGTTCAGCCCCGAGTCCAAAATCATACAACGAGCAATATTCATTATTGAGCGATGATATCTCTCGCAGACTCCATTTTGGGCAGAATTACGCGGAATATTCCACTCGATATCAATGCCTCGACTCTGGCAAAAAGCGACAAATTTTCTATTCTTACATTCTCCGCCCTGGTCCAAACGAATACGGGAGATGCGTGAGCCAAACCGTGCAGTAACAAGGGCTTCACAGGAACGAAATTTGTCAAATACCTCGCTCTTTTCCTTCAATAAATAAATATGAGCGAAATGAGAGAAGTGATCGATGAACACGACGTAGTAACGAAAACCGTCGTAGGTGGCAGGTGTAACTGGCCCAACAACATCACTGCTTATCACTTCCAAAATACGCTTCGGCTTTCCATCAATAGGAATCGACACATAAGGTTGCTTGGTTTGTTTACCTTTCATACAGATCTCACATAATCCATCAACAGGGTATGCAGAGGAATGTCCCATCCTCCTGTGTAGCAGCGTTTTATCGAACTGAGTCCCGGCGGCGCTTGAGTGGTTCATTTCCAGATCGAATCTTACCTCGTACAGATTTCCTTTCCGATCACCAGTCACCACCAAACGATTCCGTCTCATAATTTCTGCTCCTTTTTCCGTGAAAATTACGTCAAAACCGGCACTGGCTATCTTCGGAATTGACAACAAGTTGAAAGGAAGTTTGCGACAAATGAAAACAAGGTTTTTGGCACAAAATTCGAAAAAGGACGACCAACTGAAGACTGCTGCTGGCACTTGCCTTTTTTTGAAGCTTTTTGTCTGTTTTTCAAAGTGCATCGATCGTTAAGGAAACTTTATGGATAATAGAAATTTTGACGAGAATTCTGAATAAGTTATCAATTGAAAAAATCGACTAGTTTTCTATTTTGTCCAACCTGGGAAACCTTTTTTTCTGGATACCCCTTGTATCAGGAAGGACAATGTAATACCTATAGGACTGTAATATAGGACAATGTAACGTACCAGTGGTTTTACAACAAATCCAACGAAGGCTGGACCAAAGATGGCAGTGATGTGCGACACGCCGTTAGTGAGCCCCATAAGAAGACCCGCGTAATTGGGCGCCAAGTCGAGGACGTTGATCATGAAGCCGACGAAGGTGAAGGCTATCATGGAGACGCCAATGGTGTAGGCTGCCACGGAAGCATTCACCGATGGAGAGTACGCGAGGAACAGGAGCGCCAGTGCTACGCCCCATTGCCCTTTGAAAACAAACAAAATACAAAGTTTTTTTTTACTAGAGGAGAAATGGGCTGATATGTCAGAAAGTCAGGTTGGGATCATTGAATTTCTTATGTGTACATGCAAAAACAACGAAAAGTTAGACCAGAAAGAAGACGCCAGAAGTTGGCCCTTGATAATCATTGAAATCAAAAGTACAGGCTTCTTAGTCCTATTTTAACCCTAGGAGTTCACACGTATGTGTAAGCTTGGGCTTCACCGTTGAATTTAAGATTCTCGAGTAAGCCCGTTTGAAACCGATCCAAATATAGGTTGAGAGGCTATATTGACATAAATAATAGGTAATCTAACTTTAATGAAATTATTGATAATTAGGTACCTGGTAGACAGCTGTAGCGGCTCGGAGGTAGCTGAAGGCTCTCAAAATCAAGATAACACCTGAAGGGTTTATTACTGAAAATTCTCTAGATATTATTATGTCTGAAGGACTGAAATTCGATTCCTGAAGGGAACTACAAGTGCACGGAAAACGATTCTTGTGCACGACGAATTTGCGCACGCACTAAAAATAATGTGATTTGCACTAAAATGGTGTGATCGCACGAAAAGAGTGCGGTCACAAGTAAAACCTGTCTGTTACGGAATATAGGTGATTAAATGAGAAATGCAATTTTACAAGCTAATAGGAACGTTTTAATGAAATAAGAAAAATGTGACTCTACGTTAAATTTCTGGCAAACAAAATACAATTTATACAAATAAATGGTTTACATTAATTGCGTGCTTTTGATTCTCCTTCCTCTTTCTCTGAATAACAACTTTACAACTGACTACTCAATTTCAACAATTCTGACTCTCGACTTGACTGACTACTACTGAAAACTGAAACTACTAAATTGTCTTTTACTCGACGATTACTGGGTTTAAATCTACACCATTTGAACACAACTATCATTGGCCAATGTATAGAAACTTAGTTTTGTACACTCACAGCGGCGGGGCCCGTAGGAAATCCGTTGGTAGTGCGTTGAGAAGATCTGGGGGATGGTTGTCCAAGCTGGATGTCACGAGGTCTTACCAGGTTGGACTGTGGGGGATGCTCAAATAATAGACTCGCGGGCGGCAGGGCTCTCACCGGAATATTACTGAGGGGTTTTCCAAAACTAACTTGCACAAGGGGGTCGATTTTCGTATCTAGCTTTGGCAAGAGAGCGTGGATGATAGCTTCAAGGACTGGGGGGGGGGGGGTTATGGCCGCTCCACGCGGTGACTAGTTGATTTCTTTCCTGGAGTCCCCACCCTCCAGCGGCAGGCATCTGCGCAGGGCTCCGTGGCGGCCCGTGATTGGCGGACGATGACGTCAAGGTGACATGAGCGCTTCTGGTGGTGGGCGCCTGAGATGGTGGTGGTGCCCCCGGAGCGGGGACGGTACAATGCCCGCTCCGATCTGCTGGCTTCCGGTGGTGGAGGAAAGGAGCATAGATGGTGGTTGCTCACACCCCTCATTGCTGGGTCAGATCCGTGAGCGGGGGCTCACATATGTATTTATGACATAGAGGTCACAATGGGGTCAAAATGACCCCAATACCAAAAAGTTATACAGGGTGTCCCATGTTAAGGACCGAAAAACTTCGGGAGTCGATTCTACAACTAATTTCAGTAAGAAAGTGTCTCCTAGCAATTTTTCGTTAGCCGCTTAATTTCCGAGTTATTTCAATTTTAAGATTTTTTTCGTGTTTTCGACCTTAAGCCATAAAAATGACCATAACTCGCTTAATTTACAAGCAATTCAAAATATAATTACACTGTTGGATAGGGCGTTCAATTTACCATCTTTCTAGTGGTAATACAAAAAAAATTGTAAGGTCGTGAGGGGTGAAAAATCAACTCGTAAAGTCATTTTTGTAAAATTGTCAAAATGTCCTACTTTTTCTTTTGATTGTTAAGGTTTTACTTCCACATGATTTTTCACGTACCTCTACATCAAAAACTGCGCAAAGATCTCAGCTTTCTAATGGTATAATTTGTTTTAATTTTACTCCGCCAATTAGGGATGAAAAATACGTTTGAATGCTGAAAAACGTGGTTGCGCTCATGGAAATCAAGGCTTCTGATTCGTTGGGCCTCGGGCAGGTTCGACGAATTAGGGGTGAAATTCTTCGTCATTTTCAAGGCTATTAGACTGATTCCATCACCGTTGGTATGTGAAAGCTCAGTATTGAATTTTGGTAGGTCCGAAACTTTTTTTTTTTTTAATTTACTTGGTATTTATGCGCGAATTGAATGTTCAATTCTCGCAACTTTCTCGATTGTATGAAAAAAGAGATATCTCATAAAGAATAGCGTGTAGATGTGAAATAAAAAATAAAGATAAATAATGATATTTTAGAGAAAGTAAAAATGATATTTATGAACAGAAGTAATCTTTATCTTCATCGAAGTACGTTATTGACTAACCATAAATGAGATAATAAATTATCCTCTACTCCGTCTTGACTTCGTTTGTCATTCGTCCGGATATCTGTAAACACAAAGCAAAGTTTTTTACAGCCAAGTAGAAAATAATTGAGGAATGAGCTGTCAGGAGACGATGCACATTATGTACTGAAGAAGGAGGAGGAGGTCACATTGAGCACTTACTCTGAATCGGTAATATGATGACCACTGCTTCAAATTTTGACATTCCTCAATTATTTTCTACTTGGCTGTTAAAAACTTTGCTTTGTGTTTACAGCTATCCAGACGAATGACAAACGAAGTCAAAGACGGAGTAGAGGATAATTTATTATCTCATTTATGGTTAGTCAATAACGTACTTCGATGAAGATAAAGATTACTTCTGTTCATAAATATCATTTTTACTTTATCTAAAATATCATTATTTATCTTTATTTTTTATTTCACATCTACACGCTATTCTTGATGAGATATCTCTTTTTTCATACAATCGAGAAAGTTGCGAGAATTGAACATTCAATTCGTGCATAAACACCAAGTATATTAAAAAAAAAAAAAAGATTCGGACCTACCAAAATTCAATACTGAGCTTTCACATGCCAACGGTGATGGAATCAGTCTAATAGCCTTGAAAATGACGAAGAATTCCACCCCTGATTCGTCGAACCTGCCCGAGGCCCAACGAACCAGAAACCTTGATTTCCATGAGCGCAACCACGTTTTTTCGCATCCAAACGTATTTTTCACCCCTAATTGGCGGAGTAAAATTAAAACAAATTATGCCATTAGAAAGCTGAGATCTTTGCGCAGTTTTTGATGTAGAGGTACGTGAAAAATCATCTGGAAATAAAACCTTTACAATCAAAAGAAAACGTAGGACATTTCGAAAATTTTACAAAAATGAATTTACGACTTGATTTTTCACCCATCACTAACTTACAAAATTTTTTGTATAACCACTAGAAAGATGGTAAATTTAACGCCCTATCCAACAGTGTAATTAGATTTTGAATTGCTTGTAAATTAAGCGAGTTATGGTCATTTTTATGGCTTAAGGTCGAAGTCACGAAAAAATCTTAAAATTGAAATAACTCGGAAATTAAGCGTCTAACGAAAAATTGTTACGAGACACTTTCTTACTAAAATTAGTTGTAGAATCGAGACCCGAAGTTTTTCGGTCCTTAACATGGGACACCCTGTATAATTTCCTCGAGAACCAATTATAAAATGCTTTTGGAGCGTAAAAAAATCATACCATAACATGTTCAGCCATAAGAAGACCTCCTAACTTGGCCTATTTCGAAACCTTTGTTGGTTCAATATTTTCTATACCTAATAAAACTTCGGAAACGACCAAAAAAAAAAAAAAAGTCAACTCCCCCTCAAAATTTGTTGGTTTACGTTTCAAGGTACGTAGAATCCAAAAATTTGGCTGTCTGTCCGCCGTACACGGCACTTCCCTTAGTTCCCATCGACCGAATTTTATGAAATTTGGTATGTGGTAGATGTAGATGTGGTTGGTGTAGATCACTTCTAAGGTGAAGATAGAATTGAATTTTTAGAGACCAGGCGGAGCTCTGTCGGACAAACCGTTCGCTCCCTACAAGAACTTACGGATTGGATTTAGGATAAATCAGAAACACGAGTGTGAATCGCAAAAGAGGTCGAATCTCCGTTCATATTTTAGCTGTCCAAAATGCGATCGCTGTACGTACGTGGTAGGCAGGTGTTGACAGTGGCACAGCCGAGTTCATTGCAAACGAGTGATCTATATAGAAAAATAAAAATAATAAACCTTTGTGTAATAATTTGCAGCGTTTTTTCTGTGATGTTCCACTAGAAAATTTGAAACCTATGAAGCCCCAAAGAGCCACTCAGGTCACAGTGGGGTTCAAAGAGCCCCCCAACTCCACTTCACAGCTTTCTCACACGAGACACAGAGCACTACTGAGCGAAGTACGGCCGTCGGGGCCTAAGGTGGACAAACAACATAATTTACAAAAAACCGTACAGCGGGGAACATTTTTTTCCGAAAAATATGCTCCAAAATTGGAAAGGTTGGGTCTCTGGGCACCCAAGTGTGACCTCCTAGGGTTAATAGCAATGGGGTATTTCGGTGGGTCGGAAATTCAGGTTTTTGACCTCAAATTTGGATTCAGCACCCTTGAAAACCTATATACTACAACTTTAAGCCCAATGATACTATAACATGTGGTAGAAAAATTAATTAAAGAGATCACACGTTTGAAAAAGGCGGGCCGCTATAAATGCACACACACTAGGAAAGGACTACGCCACGGACTACCCCGCGCGCGTGTGTGAGTAGAATGTTGTAGTATCCAAGAGGGGTTTCTGTGCATGGATACTTTTTCAAAGACAGTTGGCTAGCTACGTCACGATTGGCTAGCTACGTCACACCATTCAAATCTTCAACTTTCCTTAGCTTCTCTGATTTTTTAAAAACATGTTCTCGACGAACAGACCCGATTACCGTTATTCCTGAGCCATACTCTTTTGAAAAAAAAAAAAAAAAAAAAATTGACCGAAATACCCCATTTCAGAGTTGTTGCAGGCAGACCTCGAGAGGGTCTTCAATGAATTTCAACAACAGCACTAGTGTGATTTTTGAATTTGGACAAACAGCAGCACTACAGTGATTTTTGATTTTTCCACCTAATTAACAGTTTCTTTTGATCTAATAGTCCGATTTTTATGTAATTTTGAGGGTAGTTTGGAGCTAGACTCAAGAAGAAAACACGTTATTTCCATCATGATCCGATCAGTAGGAGTTAAGCTGGGTTCACATGGGCAAGTGCGTAATTGGGCGCTGTTGGCTGTAGCCAATGGGGGGGGGGGCACATTTTTTTTTAAATTTTAATAGAAAGACCTCATCCTGAGAATTTTGACATCAGCCGTTCTCTTTTTGGATGAGTAGATCTTTTTCTATGATTTTTCAAAGTTTCTCATGTTTATGACGTCACGCGCCCCTCTCGCCTGGGAGGGACCCCCCAGCCAACTGTGACGTCATAAATATTCGAAACTTTGAAAAATCATAGAAAAAGGTCTTCTCACGCTAGAGAGTCGCGGTTGGTGTCAAAATTCTCAGAATGAGGTCTAGTTAAGATTAAAAATAACAATAAACAGTTTTTCCGACCCAGGCGCACACCCAATTGACGAGATGGGAGTGAACTTTGTGAAGGTCGACTTTTGGCTGGAAATTATTACACAAAGGTTCATCATTTTTCTGGATAGATCGCTCGCCAGTAAAGAACACAGATTTGCTATTGCCACTTACCACTTAACTATTAAGTTTATGTGGAAGAAATGAACGCTTCACACTAAATTCGAATAAATAAAGAGTTGCAGGAGCCTTCATTAGGAAATTTGATTACTGGTTGGTAAACTGAATACTCGAAGAAACGAAGAACGATCGCATTTTGGTCAGCTAAATTTCAACGGAGATTAGGCCTCTTCTGTGATTCACATTTATGATTTATCGTAAGTCCAACCCTTAAGTTCTCATGGGAAGCGAACGGTTGGTCCTACAGAGCTCTGAGTGGTCTCATTCGATTCTAAAAATTCACTACTATTACAAAACCTTAATATTGAAAGTTTTTGAGCTTAAGAGTGACTGACATAAACTAAAAGCTTCGGTGCACAAATAGACCCCAAATGGAGCCCATAATGTTGTGCACCGAAGCTTTTAGTTTGTCAGTCACTCCTAAGCTCTAAAACTTGGTAATTTCATCAAAATCGGTCGGTGGGAACTAAGAAATGTAACCTAGCAACCAAGTCGTTGCTAGGGAAGTGAAACGGCTCAAGTTTTAAACGGACAGAAATAAATTGTTCACCATTCATTGGAAAAACCTCTCGTTTTATTACGCATTTCTTTCGTACTTGTTCTTGGTATTTATGTCGATATTTAATATTTATTAATGTTATTATAAATATAGTAAACAATGCCACTTGTTTTGTTGTCACTTGGGAACTAAAGACATGAAATGTCCCAGTGTGTTGCAGACTCGTATGCAAGCGTGTTGAAGTAGGTGTCGATTTGACGCTAACTTTCACACCACCTTCTAAAATAAATGTAAATAAATAAATATAAAATGTCGACATAAATACCAAGAACAAGTACGGAAGAATTTCTCATTCATCCCTCGACTTTGGTGTCCTTGAAGGTATATTCATGTTTCTTTTCTGCTTGATTGAAAAAGAACTACAAGAAGATCCAACAACACAGCAAAGCAGCGAGGCAAAGATGTCTGGTATTTAAACTTTGAATGAATCCTCACTGTAATCACGTTAGAGACTGTGTCTTGGTCGATTCCAAATATTGACATTTCAAATTGAAAATGATAAACCAAAATTAGATATTTTATGCAGTACGGATTACGGACAGAGCTACTTCGAAACAAACTCTCGTCTTTTGTTCAAAAGTCGTTTATTGTTTTAATCTAGCTGGTTGTTTCTCTATATTTATCTATCTGGTTGTTTCCAAAAAGTTTCTGCTCAGAACGTACTGCGAGCTTCTGGGTAATTGAGTACCTAATCACTCGGCCATGTTAACGCACTTTGTGCATTTCGGAACGCTTCCACTTCTCTTCTTGCACTTAACACACCCATGTGAACTCGGTTCAAGAGAAACAATTGGAAACCATCAACATAATCGTGAATGACTTCAATCTTGATCCTGAGAATCCAGATTCTAATTGGGGGGTTTTAACAGTCGGACTGGTCAATAATAAATACAGTTGGCCATTTTTAAATAAACTATTTCAATAAGTCCTTGTTATTCTACATGAGGAAGCAATACTCCCCACCCAACTCGGCAGACTTTTTGAATGTGTGTTTGATGGTAAGTAATCTTATGGGTCAAACAACACCGATTTCCCAAGATCAGAACAAATTTGAAATCAAAACTTGGGAGGATTGAAACACTGATTACTACGTCATGACTAGAGAGCACTCACTTGCCTCTTTACAGTACTGAGTAGAAAGCAAATGAGCTACAGTTCTCCCACAGAACCTTTGCATCCCTTTGGCGCATTCTTCTGGAGAACATTGAATTAATCATCTCTTATCAAGCAGAATCCCGCTCGTACAATAATTTTTCGGGAATGTCTCCCCTCAGAAGTGACATGATTCCCCTCCTACTGCAATTTGAAATTCGTGCATTTCCGAAATTTAAATTTCATGGCACAACACGAGCAACAAATTTCTAACCGCTCCAATTTCCGTGTGAAGGTTTCGCCATGGAAGGTTGACTCGATCGTTATAGTTCGCAGATCCGCTACCTAGGGGGCGCCACATGGAAGGAAAGTTTCTGTGGCAGACCTATCGATAGGTGGTGTAGTCAGAACCATGGAAGTAGGCATTCCTTCTTTCATTTGAATTCCAGCATCACTTTAACATGATCTACTATGAAATGCCTATCATTTGGGTGGTACTACTTCTATGATAATGGTGATTAATTTTGTGGATATTATGTGAAACCTCCCAAGCTTTGAGATGAGAATAACAGATGGGATGTAGATATGTACATGGGTGGAGCTAGTTCAATGCAAGATCTGTGTTCCAGAGGGTTTGTTGAGTCATCAAAAATTAACTTCCCTCGACTAGAGATTGATCTCTAGACTTTCAGACTAAACTACATAAACCCGAATTGGGCTCGCTACCACTGAGCCAAGAGAGTGATTGGACAGAAATGCGAAGAGGTACCTGATCACAACATTATCTCACTCATAAAGAAATCTTAGGTACACTGCTTAGTTGTCATTCCTTTTTGATTGGGGCCGGGATCTGCTGAACTCAATAGTTTGTCCGAAATTTGTGGCAGCTTGACTGGTGTCTTGAGGGAGCTATTTTGATGACAAAACAATAACTGTCCTCAGAGAATGCTGAAGAGCCATTTCAGGTCCTATCAACAGCACCATTTTGTTGTATCATCATAAATTAACTTCCCTCTACTGGGCATTGATCTCCAGACTTTCCGACAAAACTGCACTAACCTGAATTGGGCTCGCTACCACTGAGCCAAGGAAGTGATTGGACAGAAATGCGAAGAGAGCTGATTAAAACGCTTTGCCAACCCATTCTTACATGTGTTTGGGCAGGACTGAGGCAAGTGTGAAAATTCTCATAGTGGCTCTACAGTTGCCAAAATTTTGTGGGAGGATCCCCAATTCTTATCTTTGGCGCTTCCAAGAGAGTCGACGATCGCTCAGGAGGTCGTGTATCTGACTTATGTGGGCACAGTTCAATACAAGGTGTTGGAATCGATTCTATCCACAGTAGTCCTCCCCTTCTCCTCTCATCAAAACCTACGGCAGCGGTGCAATAGGTACAGCGATAGATCCTGGACAGTCGACTTTGAATGGCCAGGAGGATCTGACCACTATCTGGAGTGCCAAGAACTAAATCGCAGCACCTACCCGTACTATTGGAATAGTGCATAACATTGTGAGACATCAGGTATCCAAACATCACTCACCTATTGTGTTGAAGACCTTCCTGGCAGAAGAAATCGACAGGATATTCCTCGTTATCAGGTAGTCGCAAGTGAAAGATACTGGGAATGACACGAGCCACACGCAGATATATGGCAACGCCGCAAGAGTTCCATTCTGCAACGAAAACATTGACTATTACTACGAAAGTGTTAAATAATAATTCAAACTAGCCCAACAAGATAATATTCCACCCAATCTAATATTCAAGTTGAGCTGGATATATAATACGAAGGGAAGTGAATTGGTAAGTTGCTGGCAGCAAGTTTCCCATTCGAGAATATTTATGGGAGTAAAACTACGGAAATTTGGCTCGTCAGCCTCATTGTGTCTTCATGTCCACCATTCCAACATCAGCCATTCAGAGCAAAGAGCAAGAGGGAGAAGAGCTGGTGGATGCCGGAGATAGGTACAGGACCAACAGATCTGTGCTTCACGTGAGTTCATACACCCAACGGTAGCCTTTCCTTGGGTGACGTGATTACAAGTTCCCCATCTAATACTATCATAGTCAACTTGTCCCAGTCTATCTATCTATGTTCCTTTCACTCCAGTTGGGCAGCCATTAAAAGCAATAAATTGAACGAACGGTCATCAATCTCCCGAATCCTAGGCGCGCTAGTAAGACTCCATCATGTCCTCCAATAGTAGCGATTTCCCTTTTGCACTGACAGGATTGGGTTCCCACCCAAGGAATTATTATCTGCTACCAACTAATACAATTATTTACCTTAGAAGTATCGAAATGTAGAACGTGAGCGAAGTAACTCGGGATCTGCGTGACCAAAATCCAGTACCCCCAGTTTTGGCCGATCATGTCAACCATGAGCGCGTACACAGCTTTATTCGTGAGTATCAACCTCCAGGGAATAGGTCTTTTCGCCTGCACATATTCCAATGAAACAACATCAAAGTTATAAAATAATCTCGAGAAAAAAACTACAACTTAGTAAAACGTTTATAAAATATTTAAAGAAAATCATCGAAGTCCTGGACATATTCACAAAAAATGTTCGCAAAATGATGAATAAAGGTTTGGTAGGTAAAAAACGTCTGCCAAGTTGGGTGGGCAGTATAGCTTCCTCACTCATTGTAACATGGACGTATAGAATCAGTTGGCGAAAAAATTATGATTCAAAGACTTATTGAATACCAAAATATTGGCGATAATATGCGGGCTAGGGTTGCAGGTATTAATGTTTATAATAGTGTTGTAAATAGTTGTGGTATATAAACCACTGAAATAAAAGAACGAAAGAGTGTAGGTATAAAATAAAACTACGAAGTTATGACGATAATGATTATTATTATTATTCATTACTAAAACTATAATAGGTGTACGTATTAGGATTATGGGTATTAATTCGTTATATACTCGTAATTTGAGTTTTGTTTAAAATGGTTGTGGTATATAAACCACTGAAATAATTGAACAAAAGTGTGTGTATTTTCAACGTAGAATTTTATTTAGCGGTCCACCGTCTAGGACCTAACCCACACAATCCCTGAAAATTTAATCGAAATTGGTTGAATAGTTGCGGAGTTTTGGTTGTAACAATAAATTTAAAGTTCGCGCATGCTCAGCGGCTATTGCTAGACCAATTTGATTGAAACTTATAGGGTGTCTCTTAGAAGTTAGTCCCTAACTAACCTCCAAATTTGAGCAAAATCGGTTCATTAGAAACCGAGGTTCCAGGAAATTCACGTTTGCTCATGCGCACTCGCTCCTATTGGTCCGAAGGTGCTGAAATTGATAGGGGACCGTCTAGGACCTAACCCGCACAATCCCTGAAAATTTCATCAAAATCGGACCACAGGTTAGTATAGTTTTGCCCGGGACAAGGATTGACCACAGACAGACCGACAGACAGACAGACACGGAACCAAAATTGTTCGGGAAGCTCTAAAACGCAATAAGCAAGTGGAAATTTTGATTTTGGAGGACATTTTTTTTCACTTCTTTCACGAATACAAAGCTTCCCTACCTTCGGTAGTGAGGAAGCAAAATGAACGTTTTCTGAGTAATATAAATTGAACGCGTCAACCCGCACAAACCCTGAAAATTTCACCGAAATCGGATGAGAAATGTAGAAGTTATGGCTGTGGCAACTATTTCACGTTTGCGCATGCGCAGCTGCTACTATCAGTCCGGGGGTGCTGGTTTTCGTAGGGGACTGAACACGTCAACCCGCACAATTCCTGACAATTTCAATGAAATCGGATGAGAATTGTAGAAGTTATGGCCGTGGCAAGGATTTCATGACTGACAGACATGGAACCAAAATTGTTCAGGAAGGTCTGAAACTTAAAACGAGAGTGGAAATTTTGATTTTGGAGACCTTTCTTTTTCAAACTTGAAAAGTGAATACAAAGCTTCCGCTGCCTTGGTACACTCGGAAACAATTATGTTATGTTTGTTTTACGTTTTTATGCCTTCCAAAACGCAAAAGAAATAAAATATTGCGATGAAACGGGGAATGGTTGGATAAAAGCTCGAGAGGGCTTCTGAGTCTATAGTTCCGAGAGAGCAAGTGCAACAACGAGCATTTGAAATGAGATAAACTCTGCGCAACAGTTAGATTTAGTTTTGTCTATTTCAAGAATGCATTCCTTCTCCACATCACTGCCTACTTATTATCCTTAACAATACGAAACACAAATATCTCAGTTACTTATCCGAATCAGAAATACTCTGTATCTGTACGAAAAGTTTACGAGGCACTTTCTGAATCATCGTTTTCCGAATAAGTGGATAGGGCGCAACGCTCTTATACCTTGGCCTCCTCGATCCCCCTGACCTCACGCCACTCGACTTTTTCCTTTGGGGTTCCCTCAAGGACAAGATATATGAGAAGCATACCCCAATTCAGACCGTCGAGGAACTGAAGGGACGGATAACGGATTCTGCACGAGCCCTTCGAACCGAATCTGTTCAGCGTGCTCTTCACGATCATTGGCTGAATCGGGCAGAACTTTGCTTGCAGCAAGGAGGCCTGCATTTCAAGCAGCTGCTTTCAAGTTTTTTTTCTCGTTTTTTAA
>CM019182.2:60015126-60036381 GCA_009739505.2 Apolygus lucorum
CAAGGTTAGATGTTAATAGTCCATGCTGCTTATAATTTTGCTCTTGATGACCCTCGCTGACTGATGAAAAATATCCAGGTCTGGGCACTTCTGGAGCGCCTGGTTCATCACTCGGGGCATCCTGCATAGTGGGCGGTTGTATAGGTAGTTAGTGGGGGAAAATGGTGTCCAGAAGAGATTGTGAGATCGTGTACCCAATCGAGGGAAGAAAATTCTAATCTCCGCCAGGAGAGCTGGTGCGTCTACCGATCCCCGAACCAATCCCAACAGGAATCCCACATCCGCCTGGTGTCTGCGAGCTGAGGGACTCATCAGGCTAATACTATTTGGTGCAATATATGGTGTTTCCTGATAATTGCTTAGATAGACTGCTCTTAGAGCACTACACACGATCAAACCTGTTTGACAAACATTTTTAAAAGATAGGAATTTCAGTTCGTGCACTCACGATTTTGGGGCCCTGAGGAAATCCAAGTCGCAGTGTGGCAGTTGTGTCATCCGTGTCTCCAGATGTCGCGAAGTCTTACTGGAGTCTGGATTTAGGGGGATGGCTAGTGTAGTTTGCGGGCAAGCGGCTTTCTCAATGACTACAAAAGCGGGAATGGGGTATTTCGGTGGGTCGGAAATTCAGGTTTTTGACCTCAAATTTGGATTCAGCACCCTTGAAAACCTTTATACTACAACTTTAAGCCCAATGATAGTTTAAAATGTGGTAGAAAAATTAATTAAAGAGATCACACGTTTGAAAAAGGAGGGGCGCTATAAATGCACACACACTAGGCAAGGACTACGCTGCGCGCGTGTGTGAGTGGTATTTTGTAGTATCCAAGAGGCCCTCCAAGGGTTTCTGTGCATGGATAAAGACAGTAGGCTAGCTACGTCACGATTGGCTAGCCACGTCACACCATTCAAATCTTCAACTTTCCTTAGCTTCTCTGATTTTTTAAAAACATTTTCTCGACGAACAGACCCGATTACCGTTATTCCTGAGCCATACTCTTTTTAAGAAAAAAAATGTAAAAAATTGACTGAAATACCCCATTGATCGGTTGTCACCTCGGAGGAATGTACAAACGGACCAAGAAACACTCTTGGTAGGCTTCTATCCTATCTGAGGGGACTAGCAGTTTCGAACACTTCAGGGGGACTGGAGGCCTGTTGGTGTTGGCTTCCGAATAAGATGGTGGCTGCTAGTCTCCTCCCACCCCTCTGACGTCATAGGGCCTCGCCCTTTCTTTTCTTTGGGTGGATATTATGGTCCATGGATACTTCGGTGTTTGGTGGTTCTCCGGAAGCAACAAGTGGGTGTGGCACATAGCTTCCTCGTATCCATAACCTGATTGTGTAGATATGCGTAGTAGTTGATCTCAAAACATCAATATCTAAGTACCTTGCACTAACCTCATAGGGGACCATCTACATCAAGCCACTCAATCTCTGAATATTGTTGAAAAATGTAGAAGTTATGGCTGTTACGAGGATTTCACGTTTGCACATGCAAACCCCGCATTCATGGGGGACCATCTACACCCCAATCCGCAAAACTCCTGAAAATTTCATCGAAATCAGATGGAAAATGTGGAAGTTATGGCTGTAACGAGGAAATATACGTTTGCTACTATCAGTCAGGGGATGATGATTGCGGGTTTAGTTACGTTGAGACAAATCCAAAATGTATTGAAAAATAAAAATCGGTTGACTGGTAGAGATCTGCCAGATCTAAGTTTGGTATTCACCCTCTCACTTGCACAACTGTCGTCAGCTTTACCCTTAAAGTATGACCGCCCACACAGTCAAATATGTTTGACAAACGGGGTTGGCAAACCATGTTTGTCAAACATGTTTGATCGTGTGTAGCGCCTTTTAGAAACAAAGAAAATTCTAGTGATACAAAACTGGTAATGCAAGTTATTTGAATGTTGAAAGTATATCCCTAATATGGCGCCTCTCTTTGGTTCTCGTTTTGCTTCCTCACTACCGAAGGTAGGGAAGCTTTGTATTCGTGAAAGAAGTGAAAAAAAAAATGTCCTCCAAAATCAAAATTTCCACTTGCTTATTGCGTTTTAGAGCTTCCCGAACAATTTTGGTTCCATGTCTGTCTGTCTGTTGGTCTGTCTGTGGTCAATCCTTGTCCCGGGCAAAACCTGTGGTCCGATTTTGAAGAAATTTTCAGGGATTGTGCGGGTTAGGTCCTAGACGGTCCCCTATCAATTTCAGCACCTTCGGACCAATAGGAGCGAGTGCGCATGCGCAAACGTGAATTTCCTGGAACCTCGGTTTCTCGGTTTCTAATTAACCGATTTTGCTCAAATTTGGAGGTTAGTTAGGGACTAACTTCTAAGAGACACCCTATAAGTTTCAATCAAATTGGTCAAGCAATAGCCGCTGCGGATGCGCGAACTTGTAGATAATTTTTTTCGCCAACTGATTCTATACGTCCATGTTACAATGAGTGAGGAAGCTATACTGCCCACCCAACTTGGCAGACGTTTTTTTCTCATAATGTAAAATCACAACGACTGTAGGTATGTACCTAACATACTTTTCCGATTTTAGATGCCAAATCTGACGATTCCGGAGGTCTGGGAGTCAGGCACCTCATCACCCTGATATTATGCGTTTGTTTGGCTGTCAACTACATCCTCAGGGTGAACCTCAGCGTGGCTGTGGTGGTCATGACGGACACCAACCGAACTGATGGTCATGTGGTACGTTTGAAATCATCCTCAGAATTCTTCTTCTTTGCTTTCTTGCATGTAGTTAGTTTCCAGAACCCAACTGAAGATGCTTACTCACTTGCAGCGTGTTTTTCCGAATCTTAAATTTGCAGAAGTAAGGCAAAACATATTGTTTAGTAATGCATGCATTCCAGGGGACGTCCCATTGGATAAGCATTAGATCAGTTTAACCAGTTGTTAAGCGATAAGACTGTTTCTCTCGATGTAATTTATTTATTACTTTAGGGAAGAAATAGTGACACCCCCCCCCCCCCCACCATTATAAACCATAACACTTCTAGCGGCATGATAGCCGCGAATCTGAAGAGCATTTTAAAATCCATGATCTACGACACCCAACTTGGGAATTCGAGTTCACCCCCCCCCCCACCACCAATGGTGCCAGTCTGGCACCAAAGCGGAAATACGTCGTAACATTGAACTTTCATCTGTTAGTTTTAGTAGGCAGTCCGTCGAAGTTCACAACCGTATTCAAGGTGAAACACACAAAAAAAAAAAACAAAAAAAACACGAAATATGCGGTTTATGGCATCATGGCACCATGTCCTGGCACCATGGTGGCACCACTATTAGTTCCATGGTGGTACAGAGAATAATTCATGAAAATCCGGAGGTATAATGAGAATTTTTCCTCAATTTCAAAGCTTGGGGACAGTTAGTAAGCAGTAAAGGAACCGAAATATTGAAAAATCGGATATTTTGTGAATATTATCCCCCACTTGCCCCCTCCCCTTGCGAATTTTGGTACTCTGGTAAAATCATGTACAACTCGGAAGTTATTTGAGTCAAACAAAATAAGAAACACGCAAATCGGTTGGAAATTGAGGCCTGGGCAGAGTTTACAAGATTATGCCCGCAAACGCACGTTTTTTAAGCATTAACCCCCCCTTTCCCCCTCTTAAAAAGCAAAATCCTAAATTCCGGCGCCGTAGTGCACAACTAGATAGTATTCCGCGTCAAACGAAAAAAGAACCACGAAAATCGTTTGAGAACTAAGGCCTGGGCAGACGACACAAGATTATGCCCAAAAACGCACGCATGCATTCCAGGGGACGTCCCATTGGATAAGCTTTAGATCAGTTTAACCAGTTAGTAAGCGATAAAACTGTTCCACTGGATGTAATTTGGTTTATTAGTTTAGGCAAGAAATAGTAACCCCCCCCCCCCACCCACACCATAATCTACCATAACTAGCGGCATGGGAGCCTCGAATCCGAAGAGCATTTTAAATTCCATGATCTACGATACCCAACATGCGATTTCGAGTTCACCCCCCCTCCCTTTCCCTCACCAATGGTGCCGGTCTGGCACCAAAGCGGGAATACGTCGTAACATTGAGCTTTCATCTATTAGTTTTAGTAGGTGTTCCGTCGAGGTTCACATCCGTATTCAAGGTGAGACACAAAAAAAAAGGAAAAAAAAACACGAAATATGCGGTTTATGGTGTCCTGGCACCATGGTGGCACCACTATTAGTTCCATGGTGGTACAGAGAATAATTCATGAAAATACGGAGGTATAATGAGAATTTTTCCTCAATTTCAAAGGTTGTGTACAATTAGTAAGCAGTAAAGGAACCGAAATATTGAAAAATCGGATATTTTATGAATATTATCCCCCACTTGCCCCCTCCCCTTGCGAATTTTGGTACTCAGGTGAAATTATGTACAACTCGGAATTTATTTGAGTCAAACAAAAAAGAAACACACAAATCGGTTGGAAATTGAGGCTTGGGCAGAGTTTACAGGATTATGCCCGCAAACGCACGTTTTTTATGCATTAACCCCCCCTTTCCCCCCCTTAAAAAGCAAAATTCAAAATTTCGGCGCCGTAGTGCACAACTAGATAGTATTCCGCGTCAAACGAAAAAAGAACCACGAAAATCGTTTGAGAACTAAGGCCTGGGCAGAGTACACAAGATTATGCCCAAAAACGCACGTTTTTTGAGCATTAACCCCCCCTTTCCCCCCTTAAAAGGCAAAATTCGAAATTCCGGCGACGTAGTGCACAACTAGATAGTTTTCCGCGTCGAACAAAAAAAGAACCAGGAAAATCGGTTGAGTACTAAGGCCTGTGCAGACGACACAAGATTTTGTCACACACACACACACACACACACATACACACACACACACACACACAGACATACACCTATGGTTTTTTTCGCGGATTTGGATTCAGAATGGTCTAAAACGGAGTACTGTGTGGTTATTTTTTTTTTTCTGTTGAGTGTTGTCCTCCTCCACCCCAGATCGATCGCATAAGGCCGCCCAAGTCTTACTGTGGGACGTCCTAAAAAGTCCATTCATACAGCGTGAATTAATGAGCCAATTTTTCATAGAAATCTTTCAGTTGAAGGTATGGTTAAGAAAAGGAACAATAGTGTTGCAATTTCTTTTAGAAAGTTTTTTTTTTACACGATTCATGGTTCTTTCGATTTTCAGCATGCCATACTAACATACTGTATGCACCGGGTGTGCTTTGAAGATGTTAGGAGTCCATATTCATGTTCTACTCGTCTCCACTAACTCATAAAGTACCCACACGGCCACTGCATTTCTGGGTACTAAAAATATACGCACGTTTTCATTATGTATATAAGTATATACATACTTTTCTTAATTTGTAGACAATCGCATCATTTCTTCATCGCAACTTAGTTTGGTTTCTTTTACTATAGGTACGTGTTCGTGTTTCTCTATCCCTGGCACCTACCTTCTCCAAACTTTAGATGTTATTTTAAACCAGTTTCCTGCATGTTGAAGCTATGTATGACGCAAAAAGATCCTTAAACAGCAATTTTTCTTGTTTTCTTAGTCTGAGTTTCAACAAGTTTTTGTCATAATTATTTATCTCTCCCTTGGTTTTATCTCCCCTGGTCCCTCTTGACAGAGAGACCAGGGGGACCCTCTTGACAATAATTGGAAAGCCAGGAGAGAGAGGTCCTGGCCAAGGAAGAAAGTCTTTCTGACTTAATTTATGAATTTCCTATTTTGTTTATAACCCCCCTTCCTTTTCATTGTATTTTAGGCTCATTTACATAAGTTACCGGTGAGGAGAACCAACCAGTACAAAAGTTTCAAAAATATAGTACAGATATTTATTTTAGGGATGGACTTATCTTTCCCTTGGCTACGTTGTTAAACAAAATTATATCAATAAATATTAATATTCCTGTGCGCCCACTTTGTACATAAGGAAAGCCGCCTGAACAATATAAACGAAAACACAATAAAAAATGTTGACTCAGAGATCAATCCGAAATTTGATGTTATTGTGGAATGGCCCTTCTGCAGATTATTTTTGTGATACAATTTCTATTTTTTTCATAAAGAGACTTTTGAAAATCAGAGGGCCGAGCTCTGTGCATGGGGCAACGTAAAAGCCTTGTAGCATAATTTCTAGGTACATTTTCCCATCCAAATTCGATGAAATTTCCATAGATTGTACGGGTTGTCGAGTTGATTTTCGATCGTTTCAAAATGTTCCAAAACGGATTTCAGTGAAGAATTTTTTTGAAAAAGTCCATTCTAAACATTTTGAGGCGATTGCAATAGCTTCATTTTTCTTGAAAATTCGCTAATTATCACCTCCGGACTGATGGAGCCAAAGGGCATGCGCTAACTTGAATTTCCTATTAACGGTCATATTTTCTGTATTTTTGCTTCCGAGTCTACCAAGGTAGCGGAAGCTTTGTTTTCACTTTTCAAGGAAGAAAAAAAAAGTTCTCCAAAATTAAAATTTTCACTCGCGTTTTGCGTTTTAGACCTTTCTGAACAATTTTGGTTCAGTGTCTGTCTGTCTGTCTGTCTGTCATGAATTCCTTGTAACGCGCATAACTATACGAAGTTATTGTCCGATTTCAATGAAATTTTCAGGGATTGTGCGGGTTGGTGTGTAGACGGTCCCCTATGAAAATCATCATCCCCGGACTGATAGAAGCGACTGCGCATGCGCAAACGTGAATTCCTTGTAACGGCCATAACTTCCACATTTTCCATCCGATTTCAATGAAATTTTCAGGAATGTTACAGATTGGTATTTAGATGGTCCCCTATAAAAATCATCACATTCGGATTGATAGTAGCCACTGCGCATGCGCAAACGTGAAATTCCTTTTAACGGCCATAACTTCCACTTTTTCTACCCGATTTCGATGAAATTTTCAGGGATTATGCGGATTAGGTTGTAGATGGTCCCCTATGAAAATCATCATCCCCGGACTGATAGAAGCGACTGCGCATGCGCAAACGTGAATTTCCTTTTAACGGCCATAATTTCTACATTTGCTATCCGATTTCAAAGAAATTTTCAGGGATGTTACAGATTAGTATTTACATGGTCCCCTATGAAAATCACCACCTTCGGACTGATAGTAGCCACTGCGCATGCGCAAACGTGAATTCCTTGTAACGGCCATAACTTCTACATTTTCCGTACGATTTCAATGAAATTTTCAGGGATGTTACAGATTAACTCGTTTTGATGTTTTGAGATTAACTACTATGCATCGGATCATCTATACAATCGGGTTATGGATACGAGGAAGCTATGTGCCACACCCACTTGGCAGACGTTTTTTCTCCCCAAATTCGATAAAATCTTCAGAGATTGTGCGGGTTGACGTGCAGATGGTCCCCTATGAAAATCACTGCCCCTAGATTGATAGTAGCCACTGCGAATGCGTAAATTTGAATTACTTGAAACATCCATAATGTCTACATTTTCCCATCCAAATTCGATTAAATTTCCATAGATTTTACGGGTTGTCGAGTTGATTTTCCCTTATAAGGGCACTAAAATTGACATATTGAGATAATCTACTATGCTTCGGATCATCTATTCTCGTACAACCGAGTTATGGATACTAGGAAGCTATGTGTCACACCCACTTGGCAGCCTTTTTTCAGTTGAGTCATAACCTGAGACAAAATATGATTTCATTTCTTCATTTCACCATTGGGGAGTAATGTCCAGTCAACATTACTCATCGTGTAGGTATAGTTGATAACTGCAACCATTGGGGAGTAATGTCCAGTCAACATTACTCATCGTGTAGGTATAGTTATCACTGGGGAGTAATGTCCAGTCAACATTACTCATTGTGTAGGTATAGTCATCACGGGGGAGTAATGTCCAGTCAACATTACTCATCGTGTAGGTATAGTTATCACTGGGGAGTAATGTCCAGTCAACATTACTCATCGTGTAGGTATAGTCATCACTGGGGAGTAATGTCCAGTCAACATTACTCATCGTGTAGGTATAGTTGATAACTGCAACCATTGGGGAGTAATGTCCAGTCAACATTACTCATCGTGTAGGTATAGTTATCACTGGGGAGTAATGTCCAGTCAACATTACTCATCGTGTAGGTATAGTCATCACTGGGGAGTAATGTCCAGTCAACATTACTCATCGTGTAGGTATAGTTGATAACTGCAACCATTGGGGAGTAATGTCCAGTCAACATTACTCATCGTGTAGGTATAGTTATCACTGGGGAGTAATGTCCAGTCAACATTACTCATCGTGTAGGTATAGTCATCACTGGGGAGTAATGTCCAGTCAACATTACTCATCGTGTAGGTATAGTTGATAACTGCAACCATTGGGGAGTAATGTCCAGTCAACATTACTCATCGTGTAGGTATAGTTATCACTGGGGAGTAATGTCCAGTCAACATTACTCATCGTGTAGGTATAGTCATCACTGGGGAGTAATGTCCAGTCAACATTACTCATCGTGTAGGTATAGTTGATAACTGCAACCATTGGGGAGTAATGTCCAGTCAACATTACTCATCGTGTAGGTATAGTTATCACTGGGGAGTAATGTCCAGTCAACATTACTCATCGTGTAGGTATAGTTGATAACTGCAACCATTGGGGAGTAATGTCCAGTCAACATTACTCATCGTGTAGGTATAGTTATCACTGGGGAGTAATGTCCAGTCAACATTACTCATCGTGTAGGTATAGTTGATAACTGCAACCATTGGGGAGTAATGTCCAGTCAATACCCCACCGCATTATCAACTGTTTTCACATTTCCAAATGGACGGAATACCTTCATTATGCTGTAGAAAACAATGTTTATGAAATGGAATATCGTAATTGGAACAACTATTTACAAAACTAATATTGAACATTTTGATCGTATTTACAAAAATAATCGTGAAACTGATTGTGAACTTCGTTTTTAGTGATCGACGAGTTGATTAAACCATTAATAATTAATTCAATTTAAATCACAGTTTGAATGGTATGATCTGTCGTTGTTGACACTGGACTTGAAATTTCCTGACGCGCTGCACTAAATTTGTCAATTTGAAATCCTCGGTCGCTGCTTCAGGTATTCGACTGGTCACCCGAGGAGAAGGGGCTGCTGCTGAGCTCGTTTTTCGCGGGTTACCTCGTGTCGAACCTGATCGCGGGCTACTTCGTCACTAAGTACAGCAACAAGAAGCTGCTGCTGATGAGTGTCACCTACAGCACGGTAGCTTCTCTTGTCACCCCTTTTCTCGTCAACTGGGGAGGATTCTACGCAATGTTCGTGCTCAGAGTCTCCATGGGCTTGGTTCAGGTAATTTCACAACATCCTAGGTAAACTAATGTTAAAATGAACATAGGTAACAAAACAAATACACAGCTATTCGACAAAATAGAGGTCAAGCTCCTAGAAAAGCCGCAGTGAATCAGTAAGGTTTCGAAGTCGTTAAATCCGGAAATGCAGGCAGTCAAATTTGGTGACATTCATTGTTGCGGTTTACTAGATTGGTAAGTACCTACCTATCTCTTCCAGTTCTTTGAACTTAAGGGTGTTCTTTTTATGTAGCCGCTCAAAAGAGGCTGTTGGGACTTGCATGATTCCCTGCCAATTTCACTACTACTGTCGGATTTATCTTTTCATTTAACCGATCGAATTGTATTTAAAGCCATAGTATGTATCCTAAGAGGAAGCTGAATACCTACTTGGTAAATTTCTTGCTCCTTATACATAGATGTACTCACTATTTGCTATTGAGTAGCGAGTACGAGAAAAAACTCAAAGGAAATCAAGAAAATCTAAGATATTCTTCGAAGAAATCGCGAACGGAGGGCTCAAGCCAGACCTTTCCCTAGAGAAACTTTCATAATATTTTGCTTTCGAGTCTGCACATCACTTGAACATGGTATGAAACATCACATGGTTAAAAAAAAAGTTCTCCAAAATCAAAATTTCGATTCGCGTTTTATGTCGTGCTGAACCATGAGGAATAGAGTGTGCTCATGGGTCGGAAAAACTGTTTATTGTTATTTTTAATCTAAGTTAGACCTCATTCTGAGAATTTTGGTACCAACCGCGACCTTCTAGAGTGTGTAAATCTTTTCCTATGAATTTTCAAAGTTTCGAATGTTTATGACGTCACAGTGAGCTGGGGGTCCCGCCCAGGCAAGACGGGCGCGTGACGTCATAAACGTTTGAAACCCTGAAAAATCATAGAAACAGATCTACTCACACTAGAAGGTCGCGGTTGGTGCCAAAATTCTCAGGATGTAGTCTACTTTCGATTAAAAATCTAAGAAATATCAAGGCGCACCCCCCATTTCACCGAATTCTGTTTGCAATTTTCCTGGATAGTTAACGTTGTGGGATAGATGAAAATCGGGTTGATTTCGGAAATAAATCTCCTGTAATTTTGGGAGACAATCAAAATTTATTATTTCAAAAAATAACTGGGAGAACGGACCTTTTCAACGTGAAGCGGAAACGCTCGCTGATTGGCTGTTCGGATCGCCATCTCCTCCCATTGTTGACCGATGGTACGACGAAAAATTGTGTTATCTAAGTGGAAAGTTATCAAACAAAAACAGGGGAAACCTAATTTTCCCATCTTACTTTTTCAATTTTTTTCTTCGGTTTTTCGTTTTCGATCTTTACCTACTAGTTTTGTGAAATGTTGCATCTGAGGACTATAGATTTCTCGATCTCAGCGCTTCAAGCGTCCATACATGAACTATTCCAGGTTGACGTCATCCTCCCGGTTTTTTTAAACATTCGTATTTTCTACACTGTTTTGTTTATTCGTAAATTAGGAAGTCCGGGCTGAAAGTTTGACGGAGGGGGTTTTTCGAGGTGCTGAATCCGATTTTGGGGTCAAAAATAGGAAATTCCGACATGGTGAAATTCCTCATTTTGGATCCGCGTCTGTCGGTGTGTCTGTCATGAAATCCTTATAACGGGAAAACTATACGAAGTTGTTGTATGATTTGAGGACACATCCATGATATAATATTTTTCCCAAAAAGGGAGAAATTTTGTTATTTCTCGAAATTAGTGAAAAATCCTTTTATTTAATTATTTTTTTTTCAGGGTTTTATGATGCCAGTGACCCAAGGTCTTCTGTCCAAATGGATCCCTCCATTCGAAAGGTCCAGGTGCGGCTCTATTGTCATAGGCGGTGAGGAACTCAAAATATTCAACTGAAATTCAGTAAATAAGGTATCAAGCCCAAGTATCTATAACATGGAGGGTGCCAGAAACATAAGGGTTGATCCCTTAGCAGCAAAAAGGTTAGGTTTAGATATAAAAAACGCGTGTGAAGAAGATTCGGCCTATTTCTTTCTATGAACATTCATGAGCGATGCACACTCGTGTTTCTGATTTATTTATAAGTCCAGCCCTCAAGTCCTCATCGGTAGCGAGCGGTTGGCCCTACAAAGATGGTCTCATCCACTTTGTAACTCTAAAAATGCAATACTATTCTAAATTGATTTAAAAAATACATTTGTATGCAAAGCCTTTTGATTATTTTGATTCTCCATTTTCCACCCCTTAGAAGTGGCGGACAATAACCTTCGGGGCACAACTAGACCCCATATACCTACCTGTTTTCATCAAAATCGGTCCTTGGTAATGTAAAAGAATTACCTTGAGAATAAGGCTTTATTCGACATAAAATTGGTACAAGAATACTGTTTCTGCCATCTCTTAAAATGTAGCCTATGATAACACTAGATTACAAAATTTAGGGGTGGTCTGGCTGCCTCGTTCTTTCACCACCCCAGAGGAGAATGAGACCAATCGCAGCCTCCTAAACCCATTATTATCGAAGGAATGAGCTTTTTCATGGCACTGAGATGAAAATTCACAAAAACCGTTAATTAATTTTTAGAGATAAGTATGTGCGTTCCTAAATCTGTTTTCCTCAAATGGATTTTCCTTTCTTCTACATTTTTTATGCTTGTCACCTATTAAGAGTAAAATCGAAAATAGACACTCAAAGGGGGAGTAAATCATAATTGGGAAACTCTTGTTTTGTTAAGTGATTTTAATTCAGTTTTACAAACGAAACACAATAAACTGCAGAAAAGTTGACAGTGTAAATCTGTTTCATGAAGGCTCAGATGAATCAAAAGTTGGTAAAATGATGGTTATTCCTCCACCTCAGAGGTTCCACCATGATATGAAAACCATGGAAGAACGGTACAAAGGGTATTGGGAAGTTCACATGATGGTGGACTATTGTTGGACCTTAAAAAGAGATTTACCTCAGGCGGCAAAGTTTTCTCAACATAGATGCCGGCTATAAGAACTCTGAGGTGGAGGAATAACCATCATTTTACCAACTATTGATTCATCTGAGCCTTCATGAAACAGATTTACACCGTTAACTTTTCTGCAGTTTATTGTGTTTCGTTTGTAAAACTGAATTAAAATCACTTAACAAAACAAGAGTTTCCCAATTATGATTTACTCTCCCTTTGAGTACCTATTTTCGATCTTACTCTTAATAGGTGACAAGCATAAAAAATGTAGAAGAAAGGAAAATCCATTTGAGGAAAACAGATTTAGGAACGCACATACGTATCTCGAAAAATTAATTAACGGTTTTTGTGAATTTTCATCTCAGTGCCATGAAAAAGCTCATTCCTTCGATATTAATGGGTTTAGGAGGCTGCGATTGGTCTCATTCTCCTTTTGGAGTGTCCCCCCTACAAAGTAAAAGCCCGAGAAAATTTTTTTTAGCCTTAATTTTTTTTTTTCAAGTGGCAAAATGTGAGGGAAACCCGAAGAAAAAACGTTAAGAACCGGTGTTTTTTGATACGTTTTGTGGAAAATAGGGGGTTTAACACAGTTTTATTTAAAAACACAACAAAAGACACAACAAAACTTTCGTGATAGGTACTTATAATCAGTAACGTTTGAAAGTGGGGTATAAAGGGGAAGTATAAAGAAAGATAGAGAAACAAAAGAGACACGAGAGTGAGTATTATAGTATTGAGTGAGGCGGGAGGGTAGACGGTTACCTCCGACGAGACGCCGCTTTCCCAAACTTGTAACACCGTCACTAGTCGGGCTTGATATTTCATCTTCTTCCTCTGGTATTGTGTATACTTCCCCTGGACTGTGATCGTAGAATGTTTCCATAGTGAGATGAGTCTTGACCTCATCTTTAGTAGTTGGAGCTAACAGTCCTGTCGCTGTCCTGTTGTCTTCTGAGGAAAGGGATCCGGGGGGAGGGGAGGGGGATAGTCTGATCTCGGGAGAGTTGGACTGAGGGGAAGGAGTGGAATACTCACAGTCGCCCGGCAGTGTTTTTACTCAATTTTGGTCTAAAATTTCATCAGCTAGAGGACTGTTGGTTAGCAGAACTGTAACCAATCATCAAGGCTGAACCTGAAATCCTCTCACACTGGTTTTGCGGCTGGCTCCAACGCTTCTGCTTTAGCCATTACATTTTGTATTAAAGCTCTTTCTTCAGCACTCAAATGGCTTAGATCTAGATTTGGTTCTTCCGGACCTGGGAACATGAGGTGAACATAACAATTACAAACTCCAAAACAAAATGTAAAAAGTAAAATAAGTTTATATGATTAATAATAATTAATGTTGGAGGATGGAATAAATTACCTTCTATGAACATTTATTTTATACTGGTTATGTGGGATGAGGTGTTAGGCATTGTGTGCTTGTACACGGGATGACCTGTGCTGTGATTGGATCAATATGGAAGTGTTAGAAGAATAATACCATGAATGAATCTATGTTGATGAGCAGGAACGAAATGATTGATATGGCATAGGCACTTATAAATTAATATGAGCCAAGATAGCTAAGAAAGCTAAGATCGTTATGCAATGGCTACGAAGTCAATTTAAACTGTATCAACCAACTGCAAAGAGGAACTGTCTAAGTTTTATACACGGCTACTTTGAAAGATCGTTAAACTTTTCTACGATATTCAAGAAAAACTATCATGCATTAAAATATATAAAAGAACATTATTGCCACAGAGAAAATGCTCTGAAATCACGAAAGTACATATTTGGATTCTACATGAAATTTCCTATAAGTCTGATGACTTTTTGAGGAGATTTGAGCAAGATGAGTCTTCACTAAAAAATGAAGAAAAGTGAGAACTAGAAAAATCTTAAAACTAGCTATATCTTGAAAATCCGACGTAAACAAAAAAAAACTGACGTCAGATTCGGATTCAGTGCACCAAATACCATAAGAAAAGTGGTGAAAGAGCGAGGCAGCCTGACCATCCCTAAATTTTGTAATCTAGTGTTATCAGCCTTTTAGTAGCCGTCGCAGACTGCAGACGGCTCTCTTGTCTGCACTCACAAGCCCCCTAACAATCACTCCCATGATAAACTTACTACCTTCTGCTTTTCTCATTAACGAAGCTGTTAAATCGGTGTTAGTCAAAGTTTTTCAAAAACCTTAGTACTTTTCCCGCCGCCTCGCCACACCAACTACCTTCCAGTTAAAATCTACCCCCAGCCAGGGAAAACTACGTAGAGTGGTGAGTGAGGCCTTTTCTCTAAAACCCGTATTATTTCTTGTGGTTGTGACTTGATCCTTATTTTGTATCTATTTTTGGAAGTTACGCCACAAATACCTAATTTTGAGAACATTCACTATCAGTCAACAGGATTAGACCATGTATATTCATATGATTATTTAAATTTAATCATAGCTGGAACTCATATCAGGTAGTTTGTACGATAACCTTTGAATAATCATAGGGTGGAATCACTCACTAATTCAGGTATGAAGATGAGTTCCAGACTTCCCTTTAGGAATTGGCTATACTATGAGGAATCCCCATTGTATAGTTCGTTAAAAGTTGAACGAATACCTTTAATCATAGTTGGAGAACAAACAGTTAGCTATGTCGCTATATCACTAATAAGTGAGCAGATATGGGAAGGCACTTACGCCCCAAATCATGGTAAGTGAGAACAATGGCTGTCTCACCCTTCTGTTTTTGACACCCGGCAATTTATTACCTCATGTTTTCGAAATTTGGAATCTATTTGCCTGATGACTAACGTGAGATTCGACAGGTACACACATTGGGACGATCGTTTCCTTCGTCAGCTCTGGGTTCCTGGGGGACAGTCCTGGAGGGTGGCCGAGCATCTTCTATTTCTCTGGTCTTCTGTCTGGCGTGTGGTGTCTCCTCTGGTGTCTTTACGGCGCCGATCACCCCAACAGCTGCTCTCGAATTTCAGAAAAAGAGCGCCTCTACATCAACAAGTCGCTGTCTGGAGCCGCCACACCTGATGCTGTAAGTTCCCATTCAATTCCTCGTTATTTTGACTGACTTCAAAATTCAAGGAGGAGGTCGCCCAGTTTAGTGTGATAGAAAGACTTTCTTTAATCTAAACATGCATTGAACTCCTTATGGTTTTTGGGGTGCTGAATCCGAATCTCAGGTTTGCCACCAAAATGTCGAGACAGATAATTGAAAAACTGCAAAACAGTTTGTTGTGTTCAGCGTGTCGGCGAGTGAAGGAGACGACCTTCTCGCTGCGGCGTTTTGACTTTACTTTAACTCCTACTCAACCTAAGAGAGACTGTCCCTATCCTATCATGCAGTACTGTCGCATCGGCGGGTCAGACCCATACCGGCATGCGGAGTACTGTGAGATGCGGGCTAGCTCGTCAACCCCGGCGTTTCAGGGAAACCTACCGGCGGGAAGACGAGATATTTACTTGGTTGAGCCTACAACTTCGAGGAGATACCTTGATGAAGGAGAAGTTGGAGAGCGAAATGAACAAGACGAGAACTGGACTAGATTGGCATACTCGAGCATCCCTGAGTGAGCTTATATACTAGTGTAATTGGTTGAGGGAGAGAGAGGTGGAAGGGTGACGTCATGCGGCGTTTACTCCCCGTACCTCGGCCCTCCCTTGCGGGTGGTGGCTCACTCAGGGATCCTCTCATACTTCTTTATTTAAGAACTAATGCAGAATTTAAATGTGGGTCATAACATAGGTCCCCCTAGTTCTTAAGGTATAGAAGGTACATTGAGGTTCTGAGTTTAAACATTTTGGAATTTTAAATTTAGAAAATTATGAAAAATGGCTGAATAAATAGTAATGAGATGTGTTGAGTTCCGCTTCGTTGTGCCGAGTAGATGTAGAGACTGCAAATGTTGGCTGCTTGTATTTGAGCGGCAATGACGAGAATCACAGCGGGTTTCCGTCCTGGTTGCGTTCGCTTCCCGTAGCATCTCCGTCGTTGGACGGGAAGCGTCGACATCTTCCTTCTGGAGGATGTCAGTGTGATGAATAAAAGTTGCCCGGACCGAAGTTTTGAAAAGAGTGCCCGGTCTTTACGACCTCTACGTCAGCGAGACTTCGGCCCGGGTCTTTTAGGAATGGATAAGGATGGGGATTTCATGAGGTTGGCGACTGTGTTATTTATCAGGGCTTGAAATGCTTCGGAGGTGTCGATTTGCTGCTGCGACGGATTGACGACGTTCGGGACGTATGGCTCAAATTGCTGTGTGTTTTTGGCGTGGTAGAATCGGGTGACCACGTCTGCCCTTTTTTTGAAGGTCGGAAGATCCAGCAGTTTGATGTCCCACTTCGGTTTTGGTTGGTGCTGGACACTTTCGCATTGTGCTGACGTCCTTGTGGAGAGAGTGCGCTTCCTCGCCGGGATCCGTCGTGGGAGAGTTGGTGTAGGCTGCAGGCCTTGCTGTGACTGCCGCATACGTTGGTCGGGAAGTGCCGAGAAGGTTTGCGGCTTCCCGACGCTCTTGACGTTTTCTTCTTTCGTTGAAGGAGTCCGATGAACGGTCGGTTGTGGAGGTTTCCTCGAGGTGGCCGGTTTCCTCGGGTTGAAGATTTCGTTGAGCTCCTTCCTGGTGAAGAGGAGGTTCATTGTGTCTGTCGGGCTTTTCCTTGTGGGAGCCCGTACTGCGGAGGAGGTGCGATGTGTTCGAGATGTAAGAGTCGAATGCCTCGGTGGAGTCGGCCGCTAGAGGTACCTCCTTTGCCCCTGGAGTGGGGGGAAAGTCGTGGGCCGGCCTACACCTATGGAGGGAGACCGTTAGATCTGTCCCCTCCACTCTGATGGTAGCTGTTCGTTCGTCTAGTCGAATGACGTCATAGGGCCCCGAGTAAAGGGGTTTTAACCCTTTTTTCATCCCTTCTTCTTTAAGATACATTTTTTTGGTTTTTGTGAAAGAAGCAGGGAATTGCTGTTTCCTTTTCTCGGGTTTTTCGGGCGTCGTTTTGTCCTCGATATGTGTGGGTAGAGGATGAAACACGTCCGCTGGAAGACGTAGAGGCGCGCGAAAAATGCGTTCGGCCGCGCTGCATCCATCAGAGTATCTTATCGTGGTTCTCAGGCCGAGTAAGATCGTAGGTAAATCCTTTGACCAAGATGGAGAAGTAGCGGCCGTGCGTAAGGAGTTTTTGAGATCCCGATGCCATCTTTCAACCTTTCCATTTGCTTCCGGATGGTACGCGGTAGTTCGGATTCTTTGGATTCCGAATTTTTTTAGAAATTCCGAAAATTCAGAACTCTCGAATTGTCGTCCTTGATCGGAGGTAAGGAAGAGTGGGCATCCGTATCGTGCTATCCAATTTTTTGTGATATTGTCGATAACCGCTTTTGTTGTGATCGTACGGAGCGGGACGCATTCGGGCCAACTGGTATTGCGATCGATCATTGTTAGAAGATATTTATATCCTTCTGATTGTTCCAACGGCCCTACTATGTCAACATGGAGATGTTCCAGCGGCTGCGCGAAATCAAATTGTTGTGGTGACGTTTTCGGGTGTCTAAATTCTTTGAATTTAGCACAACGTTCGCAGGCCTGGACCCAATTGCGTAGGTCTGTGTTCATTCGCGGCCAAAAGCTCTAGATCTTATAATGTCCCTAGTGGCTCGTATTCCAGGGTGACTTAGAGCATGATAATGTTCGAACATTGACCGTCGTAATGTGGTTGGAATGTAGGGTCGCGGAAGTTCACCCGATGTATCGCACCATATGGTTTTGTTGATGGATGGAACGAATGTTTCTTCTAATCGTTTGTTGTTGATTAGATTGCGGAATTCCGTTGATTTGTCATTCCGTTGTTCTTGGGCTATGGAGGCGCCTGTCGGGAATGTAGTCAATTCACCGAGCTCCGGTTTTGATGGTCGCGAAAGCGCGTCGGCCACTATGTTTGATGTGCCCGGAGTGTAACGAATGTCCGTCGTAAATTGACTTATAAATTCCATTTGACGTAGGCGTCGAGGCGATGCAGTTTTCCTATCTTGATGCAGAGAGGTGGTTAACGGTTTATGATCGGTTACTACGTGAAATTCTCGTCCTTCAATGAAATCTCTGAAGTGCTTAATTCCTTCGAAAATGGCGAGTAACTCTCTGTCGAAGGTCGAGTATTTCATTTGAGCAGGAGTGAGAGTTTTCGAAAAAAATCCTAATGGCTCGGATTTTCCGTTGATTGTTTGCTGTAGTACTGCTCCGATACCGTTATCTGATGCATCAGTAGTTAGTGACAGGTGGCCCGTAGATGCTGGATGGGCTAACATCGCTGCTTTTTGTAAGTCTGTCTTACATTGTTGAAACGCTTGTTTGCGTTTATCTGTCCATTCAATCGGTCGTTTGTCCTTCTTTTTTGAAGGTTGAGGGATCGCCTCGACTAGTGGTTGTTGATGAACGGCTGCATGCGGGATATGACGGCGGTAGAAGTTAAGCATACCTAAAAACCGTCGTAGATCCGTTACTGTTGCGGGTAGCGGAAATGTTGTAAGGTTGTCCACTTTTTTCGGAAGTGGTTTTATCCCTTTGCTGTTAACGAGGTGTCCAAGACAAACTACTTCTGGTTTGGCCAGGACACACTTCTCTTTATTGACGATTAGTCCTTCGTCGGCGAAAATGTTTAGGACTTGTTGTACATGTTGCTGGTGTTTTTCCATCGAGGTTGATGCGATTAGAATATCATCGAGGAAGCAGAAGACGAAATCGAGACCCCTAAGGATTTGATCCATATACCTTTGCCATGATTGTGCGGCATTTTTGAGTCCGAAATTCATTTTCGTATATTCGTATAGGCCAAAAGGTGTTATAATGGCGGTTTTCGGTATATCTGCCGGGTTGACATCGATGTGATGGAAAGCTCGAGATATGTCCAACGTAGAAAACACCGTGCATCCATGGAGGTGCGAGGAGAAGTCCCGTAGGTGTGGAACAGCATATCGGTCGCCTATTGTACGTTCGTTTAATCGTCTGTAGTCTCCGCAGAAGCGCCAAGTTCCATTTGGTTTAGGAACGGCGTGTAAGGGACTGGCCCACGGGGATTTAGATGGGCGAATTATCCCGTCTTTAAGAAGTAGGTCGAAACTTTCTTTCGTTTGGCGGAGTTGTTCTGGATGTAAACGACGACTTTTTGCTGTGACGGGCGGTCCTTTAGTTTCGATGAAGTGTTTCACCGACGAGAGAAGTGAAGAATTTCTTTGTGCTGGTTTGTAATTATCCAGCATTTTCGAAAAGGCCGGGGGAGTTGCCTCCGTTGATACCCCGGTGTTGACCGTGTTGACGAAACCCTTGATCGGATTTCGTGAGTGAGGGTTATATAGGTGCCTGTTTTTGAGGTCGACGTGTAGGCCGAAATAGCTCAAAAAATCTGCTCCGATGATTGGACGTTTAACATCGGCGACGATAAAGGCCCATTCGTATACTTCGTTCTCAAGTATAACTTTCGTACGGTATTGGCCGTACGTAGTGATGGCGGTGCCGTTAGCCGCAAAGAGGAGTTGGTCGTTGTTTTTCTTCTTCCATTTGAGTAAGGTGTTCGGAAGAATTGAAATGCTGGCTCCAGTGTCAATAAGGAAGGGAATGTTGTTTTTCCTGCATTTTACGAATAGTCGGTTCGAAACGTCAGTAAAAGGAATGCCCGCCTTGTGAACAGGCGGGCTTCCTAGTTTTCCGACCAGGACACTGATTTGAACTGAGCAAGGTTTCGTGCATTTCAGTGCCTTCTTTCTGAAGGTGAAATGGTACCAACACAGACCACCTTTGCGTGCCGGTGATGTTGAGCGGCTGCGAGGGCGTTGATTCGCCGGCTTTCGTGTACGAGTTGGAGGCTTGTTGTCAACAGCTTCTGTTTGAGGTTGTGGTTCTATCTGGTGTAGCGATGCTGAACCCCTTACCTCATGTGCTGCGTCGGCGATGGGTGCTAGAAATTCGGCGTCCTTCGTCATCCACGTTGCGAGGATAGTTTGTACCTCGATTGGGAGAGCCTTGATCCAAAAGGCCTTCGTCAGGTCCTGTGGCATAAGGTCCCCCAGTTGGTGTCGGATTTTTCGCAGGAGTTGCGAAGGTTTCTGGTCCCCCAGGTGCTGTTGTTGGGTGAGGGCCGTGATCCGTTGATTTCGAGAGGGCTCGAAAATTTCTATGAGCCTAGCCAGGAGGTCGTCATAAGGCGTGACGAGTTGAGCCGCTGTGAGGTCTGCCGTTTGTACTGCGACGTCGTAGGGCAGTAGAGGGAGCGTCCGAGTGAATCTGGCCCGTTGTGTGTTGATATGCGCGCCGGTGTAGGCTGCATCGAGTTGAAGGAACCAGAGGCGAGGATCATCCCTGTAGAACGGCGGTAGTGTCAAGGGAATTGACACTTTGGCGGCTTCGGCGAAGTCAGGCTGCGGCGGTGGATCGGGGATGCCGTTTTCGTTCATCTCTCTGCGTTGAATAGGTAGTTAAAAAACGTGCGGGGTCACCACTGTTGTATTCGGCGTGTCGGCGAGTGAAGGAGACGACCTTCTCGCTGCGGCGTTTTGACTTTACTTTAACTCCTACTCAACCTAAGAGAGACTGTCCCTATCCTATCCATGCAGTACTGTCGCATCGGCGGGTCAGACCCATACCGGCATGCGGAGTACTGTGAGATGCAGGCTAGCTCGTCAACCCCGGCGTTTCAGGGAAACCTACCGGCGGGAAGGCGAGATATTTACTTGGTTGAGCCTACAACTTCGAGGAGATACCTTGATGAAGGAGAAGTTGGAGAGCGAAATGAACAAGACGAGAACTGGACTAGATTGGCATACTCGAGCGTCCCTGAGTGAGCTTATATACTAGTGTGATTAGTTGAGGGAGAGAGAGGTGGAAGGGTGACGTCATGCGGCGTTTACTCCCCGTACCTCGGCCCTCCCTTGCGGGTGGTGGCTCACTCAGGGATCCTCTCATACTTCTTTATTTAAGAACTAATGCAGAATTTAAATGTGGGT
>CM019182.2:60036481-60068229 GCA_009739505.2 Apolygus lucorum
AGCTCACTCAGCTGATCAGTGATATGAGGGAAGTGGTGAAGAAGATATCCTTCGAATGCTGGAGCCACCTGGAAGAGCACTTCCATTCAATAGGAGTAAAAATGGCTTCGGAGCTCACTCAGTCTGATCAGTGATCTTGAGGATGAGTGAAGAAGATATCCTCGAATGCTGGAGACACCTGAAGGAAGCACTTCCATTTATATAGGAGTAAAAATTGCTTCGGCAGAGCTCACTCAGCTGATCCGTGATCTGAGGAGTGAAGAACGATCTCCTCGAATGCGGGTTGGAGGACGCCTGGACGAGCACTCTCCATTTCAATAGGATTGAAAATGGCTTTGGAGCTCACTCAGCTGATCAGTGATCTGAGGAGTGAAGAAGATCTCCTCGAATGCTGGAGACACCTGGAAGAGCACTTCCATTCAATAGGATTGAAAATGGCTTGGAAGCTCACCTCAGCTGATCAGTGATCTGAGGAGTGAAGAAAATCTCCTCGAATGCTGAGACGCTGGAAGAGCACTTCAATTCAATAGGATTGAAAATGGCTTGGAGCTCACTCAGCTGATCAGTGATCTGAGGAGTGAAGAAGATCTCCCTCGAATGGCTGGAGACACCTGGAAGAGCACTTCCATTCATAGGATTGAAAATGGATTCGGAGCTCACTCAGCTAATCAGTGATCTGAAGAGTGAAGAAGCCTTTGAGCAATGATTTGCAGCGTTTTTTACCCACCAAACATTTTTTTTTACCCACCAACTTTTTTTTACCTACCAGCTAGGTACTACCTACCACACTATAATGGCTTCACACCTTCACAATCAAGTTTATTAGAAAGAACTAAACGCTTCACACTCGATTGGAAAAATAGAAAGCTTCATAATATGGAAATTATTATGGAAATTTGATTACTGGTTACGCAGAAGGCAAAACTGTATACAAATCGAAGAAATGAAAAGCGATCGCATTTTAGTCCGAAAAATTTGAATGGAAATTAGACCTCTTTTGCGATTCACACTCATGATTCTGTTTTATCGAAGGAAAACCTTCAAGTACTCGTAGGGACCGAACGGTTTGTCCTACAGAGCTCCGGGTGTCTCAAAAATTTTAAAAAATTCAGTACTATTCAAAATTGGTGAAAAAACGATACCTTTATTTCGAGAGTTTTCGAGTTAGGGCACTCTTGAACATTTCAACCCTTAATTTTCACCCCTTAGAAGTGACCTACATCACCAAAAGCTTCGCGGCACAACTAGACCCCAAATGGAGCCCATATACCAAATTTGAACCAATTCGGTCCAGTGTTGCTAAGAAAAGTGCCGCGTACGGCGGACGGCGGACGGACGGAAATTTTTTTATTCGATTTTCGTATTCTACGTACCTTGAAACGCAAAACATCAAATTTTGAGGGGGGTTAAAATTTTTTTTTCTTGCTCGATTCCAAAGGCTTATTATTGAAAATAATAAACCAAAAAGTTGGTAGGTAAAAAATGTTTGTAGGTAAAAAACGCTACAAATTATTGCTCACTGATCAGATCACTGATCAGCTGAGTGAGCTCAGAAGCCATTTTCAATGCCATTGATTGGAAGTGCTCTTACAGGCGTCTCCAGCAATCGAGGAGATCTTCTTCACTCCTCTGATCACTGATCAGCTGAGTGAGCTCCGAAGCCATTTTCAATCCTATTGAATGGAAGTGCTCTTCCAGGCGTCTCCAGCATTCGAGGAGATCTTCTTCACTCCTCAGATCACTGATCAGCTGAGTGAGCTCCGAAGCCTTTTTCAATCCTATTGAACGCAGGAAGCTGAAATTTGAGAGGGAAGGTCAAGGGAGAATACAGATGGTGGTAGGTGCTATTGATGGAGAACCAGTGATCTATACAGAAGGGTGATCTATACAGAAAATAATAAACCTTTGAGTAATGATTTGCAGCGTTTTTTCTTTTCTATATGTTTTTTCCAGTTTAATTTGGAGTCGAGGGTCATACCCAAATATTTAACTGCATCGGGATGGGGTATTTTATTTGAATTGATCTCAACATCTATGACTGGAATTTTTCGGTTAGTGAAGTTGAAGTGAACTGATTTTGATTCGTTCAACTTTATTCTCCACATATTGGTCCACTTAGAGACCTCAGTGATTGACTTCTGTAGATTACTAGTTGAAGCTTCGATATCATCATCGACGGAGAGGATAGCCGTATCATCTGCAAAGGTGGCAACAGTTGTACCTTCTCGTTGGGGTAAGTAAGTCCCTTGTGTACAGTAGATAAAGGACTGGCCCTAAGACACTCCCTTGCGGGACCCCAGCTTTTATTGGCTTCAAGCCAGAGTATTGGTCATCTTGCTTCACCCTGAAATGTCTGTTTTCGAGGTAGGATTTTAGCAGTAAGTAGTACTGTTTTGGGAGATCTCTGTGCAGTTTGTACTCCAATCCCTCGTGCCTTGTCAAAGGCCTGTGCCACATCCAAGAAGATACTAGCACATATTTTCTTACCTTCGAGGGCCTTTTCTATTATGTTAGTGATTCGATGGACTTGATCTATAGTTGAATGTTTTTTTCTGAATCCGAATTGGTGATTTGGAATTAAATTTCTATCTTCTATCAATGGCGTTTTATATGTGGTGTATGGCAGATAAGGGTCACCTCGTCATTCCCTACAAAGCCAATGGATGGCATCAAAATTTTGGTGTCTGGAGTTATCAGTTGTGACACGCTGGAAGTCATCCACTTTTGCTTCTGAATGGTTTAATTTACGTGGGAGTTTCGTCCATTGAGGCTCTTCAGTTGGTTACGTGCCTACCGATATTCGTATTCGCAAGGTCTCGGTCAGCAGGCGGCGTAATGACCGTAATGCTAGAAAAGTCCGCTCGTTGGTTTTTTGTTGTTTTGTTTTACCATTTTAAAGACCGATTTGTTTCTGTAGAAGAATCTCGGACCGGAAATTCGTTTCGTGGGAACAGAAATAGCCGAAACAAAAGAGCTCGTTCGAGAACGTGTTGACAATTTTCTTCCAAAATTAGACGCTCTCCGTCGTGTTTCCATGCTCCAATTTACTGTCAATCACCGATGTATTGTGTAGGTAATACGTCCTCAGTAATTACTCGAGAACTATTCTTCTGAGAATTCTTGAGGGTGACGGAATACGTCCGCCTTGTTTGGTGGGAGAAGCCCTACGACCCTGCAATTTCCCTAGGTTGCGAATTTGAAAATATTCTGCAAAGAGGGCGTGGCACATAGCTTCCTCGCAACCATAACAACCTGAAAGGACAGAATTCAGAATTCAGAATCATTGGAAAGGCGCCTTATTAGAGATAACGGGTTTAGTTCGTTATCCGCCCCCATTTTGTTCTCTCTTTTGCAAGCACACCCGACCACCTTTTTCATTTTTTGAGGAGTGTTCCGTAAACTAGATTTCATGTACTGTATGAATAATATACCGCACTTATGTTTTCAAATACTCCAAGCAATGAAACTAGACATTGAAAAAAGTGGGGGGCGTATACCGAACTATTTCCCTCGAGAAAAAGTTCGATATTTTATAGCATTAAATGACGACAGATGACAAAAAGAAGGACGATTGAAGTTCGAGGGCACATAAAAAGGGGAATGGCAACATTTGAGTAAAAATGACACAAATTGGCAAAATTTTGAAATTGGCGTAATTTTTGATTGGTAAATGATAAATTGGCAATAAACCACATGTTCTTCAAGGAAATTTAATGCTCTACAACTTTTTCAACGAGACATTTTTTCTCAGCTCAACCGTTTTGACGAAATTCAACAAAGTTATCCAGAAAACGTGACCTAAAAACTGAATTTTCAAAATTCCTCCATTTTTGGATGCATAAAACTCGGTAACGGTTCGGAATTTCAATAAAACGTATAGAATCAAAGTTGTGGAGAATTTTATAAGCTTTAATTTACTATAGGACATGTTTTATCGAGAAATGCACCGTTTTCGAGATATTTACGAAAAACCCCAAATTGGGACCTTTAGTGACCCCCCTCCCCTCGAGCTCGTGCCCCACCGTCCAGGACTTTTAGTATGTTAATAAGGATACCCACCCCTACATCTGTGCCAATTTTGGTTTGGGTTCTATTTTTTTCTACCTCAAACCCTTCGTTGCCCGGATTATACACCCGAGATAACTCCTCGTACAATTCTAGTATCTTTCATTTCTTGCAGTGTTAATTACTCAACTTTTCATTTCTTCCAAGAGCAATACTTAGGTAACTATTCAAGGTGTCCCACAACCAATCTAATCCATAAAATCCAAACCGTACGAGTACGTCGCCGATTGTCTGAGAAACCCGGGTTCGATTCAGGCCGCGACATTTTCTGATTTAATAAATTACGTGTTTAGGATATATAATTTTGTTGTTCACATTTCATGTCACGGTATTACAGTTTTCATTTCACATATCTACGATTTGTTTTTGCCTGCTTTTAGCAGGCTTTCAGCTAGTCATCGGTAACAACGTTTCCCTCTTAGCACATTTTTTTTTTTTACAATGCATTTATTTAAGAAAAATTACAAAAATATGCAAAAGAAACACAATACTTCATAATGCGTTCACCCCTCGATAAGTAAAAAACTTGTGCTTAGGGGTGGAGTCGTTATAAATTTCTAGCTATTATATATATATTACAATATACTACATTTTATGATAGATTGTTCATAAGATAAGAAAAAAGTGATAAGGATAATCATTTAAACATTTCCACACGGACGTACTCTTTGATGCGCCGTTTAAAGACTGCTAGATCATTTAGCATCTTTAGTTCATTTGGAAGACTGTTGAACAGTTTTATTCCATTGTACGAGAAAAAAATTCTGACTTCTAGTTGTAAATCTAAAAGGCAACTTCAGTGTAATGTTATTGGATGATCTTGTCTGCCCATAGTTTTTTTCAAAGTCAGATAAATTTTTAAATATATAAATGGATACAATTTTTTTGTAAATGTGAAAGACATCCAAAACCTCGAAAGTCTTAAAAACCGCAGAGGAGGAGAATCTCATTTTTTACGCAGCAAAATTTTGATAATTTTCTTCTGAGTTATATGCAAAGGCTCTAGGTAAGTTTGGTATGCCGATCCCCACACAAGAATACAGTAGGATATCACGGATTCATTTGGTTCATTATTTTCAATATGAACCTTTGGAATCGAACAAGAAAAAAAATTTTTCAAGACCCCCTCAAAATTTGTTGGTTTACGTTTCAAGGTACGTAGAATCCAAAAATCTAATAAAAATTTGGCCGTCCGTCAGCCGTACGCGGCACTTTCCCCACTTAGCATTGACCGATTTTGAAGAAATTTGGTATGTAGGCTCCATTTGGGGTCTAGTTGTGCCCCAAAGTTTCGGTTAATGTAGGTCACTTCTAAGGGTCGAAACATTAATTTTGAATTTTTGAAAACGCCTCAACTCAAAAAGTTTTGATATAAAGGTATTGTTTTTCCATCAATTTAAGATAGTATAGAATTTTTTGAGACCACGCGGAGCCCTGCAGGACGAACCGTTCGCTCCCTACGAGAATTTAAGGGTTGGACGTACGATAAATCAGAAACACGAGTGTGAATCGCAAAAGAGGCCTAATCCCCGTTCAAATTTCAGCTGACCGAAATGCGATCGATGTTTTTCTTCATGTTGGATGGTTGGTGGCTTTGCAGACGAGTGATCAATATAGAAAAATAATAAACCATCGTGTAATAATTTGCAGCGTTTTGCTTTCGAGTCTACCAAGGTAGCGGGAGCATTGTTTTCACTTTTCAAGGTAGAAAAAAAGGTCTCTACAGGGTGTCTACACTTTCGATGGGCATAACTTCAGGGTTCAATTCTACAGGGTATTTCCAACAAAAAATGTATCCTAGCAATTTTCTTTTAACCCACTCAAAATTCCTTTTTTTCACTTTAAAGTTTTTCTTCGCGTTTTCGACCTTACGGCACTGATATGGTCATAACTCCCTTATTTCTTTTGAAAATTCAAATCTGACTACACCGTTAGAAAGAGCGTTAAATTCCTAAGCTACCAAGTGCAAAATCAAAATATTTCAGCAGTAAAATAGTTTCAAAAAATAAAGTCAAAAAGCCAACTTTAAAAAATTCTCGAAACTTGACTTTTTCGACCAAAGTTTTCACTCTAAATCCCTGCCATTTCGATGGGCGCTCTTCGGAGAAAACATACTCAAATTGTCAGCTTTTTAACGGTCTATCAATTTTTCTTTTTAACATTCAAATTGGAAGAGTAAATTAAGTTTGAATGCCAGAAAACGTGTGTTTTACAAGCAGTGTTTCCAGTGTTTTAAGCGGTTTATGGCCCCCCTCGACCTCAAGATGGCTTGACGATTTTGGTATCATTTCCTATGTAATTTTTTACGCTGAATCCAATAGTGATACTTCCGAATGATTCCGGCTGCTAGAAAGTGGATTTTTTGAAGAAAACCTTCGTTTTTCGTAAATAAAATACGCATTATTCGTAAATGTGGTAGTGAGCATGAAGTAACACCTTTGAACTCAACAAAAACACCGAATTTCTAGCTGATTGAAGTTTTTGTTGAGTTCAAAGGTGTTACTTCATGCTCACTACCACATTTACGAATAATGCGTATTTTATGTAGGTACGAAAAACGAAGGTTTTCTTCAAAAAATCCACTTTCTAGCATTCGGAATCATTCGGATGTATCACTATTTGATTCAGCGTAAAAAATTACATAGGAAATGATACCAAAATCTTGAGGTCGAGGGGGGCCATAAACCGCTTAAACACTGGATTTGCTTGTAAAACACACGTTTTCTGGCATTCAAACTTGATTTACTCTTCCAATTTGAATGTTAAAAAGAAAAATTGATATACCGTTGAAAAGCTGACAATTTGAGCATGTTTTCTCCGAAGAGCGCCCATCGAAATGGCAGGGATTTAGAGTGAAAACGTTGGTCAAAAAAAGTCAAGTTTCGAAAAATTTTTAAAGTTGGCTTTTTTCTTTATTTTTTGGAACTATTTTACTGCTGAAATATTTTGATTTTGCACTAGGTAGCTTAGGAATTTAACGCTCTTTCTAACGGTGTAGTCAGATTTGAATTTTCAGGAGAAATAAGGGAGTTATGACCATATCAGTGCCGTAAGGTCGAAAACGCGAAGAAAAACTTTGAAGGGAAAAAAAGGAATTTTCAGTGGGTTAAAAGAAAATTGCTAAGAGACATTTTTTGTTGGAAATATCTTGTAGAATCGAACCCTGAAGTTATGCCCATCGAAAGTGTAGACAACCCTGTATAATCAAGATTTCCACTCGCGTTTTACGTTTTAGACCTTCTTGAACCATTTTGATTCCGTGTCTGTCTGTGTGTGTGTCTGTCATGAAATCCTTGTAACGGGCAAAACTATATGAAATCATTGTCTGATTTTGAGGAAATTTTCAGGGAACGTGCGAGTTGGCATCTAGATGGTCCCCTATGAAAAGCATTGCACCCATACTGATAGTAGTTACTGCGCATGCGCAAACGTGTTTCCTTGTAACAGTCATAACTTGTACAGTCGTAACTTGTACGTTTCCCACCCGATTACGACGGAATTTTCCGGTATTAAGCGGATTGGGGTCCCCTATGAGAATCTGAGTTTCATAGGTTATTCATCTGCTACTGAAGCAGTTGGTTTGAGGAAATAGCCCGAGTAGTACAGGAAATCACAAAATCTTCACACAGTCAGTCACCTTGCCCTGACCGATTGCCTTCGTGGTGTCGGGGCCCCATCTCGATTAATTGAGTATGTGGCCTGTCTGTACCATGAAGGCGTGACGGTCCTCGAGGCAGGAGGTGAGGTGTCAGGGGATGTACGGATAGGGCGTGGGGTACGCCAGGGGGATCCCCTATCACCACTCCTCTTTAACCTGGTCGTGGATACGGCCTTGGGTAAGCTGCCCACAGAAGTAGGGTTTGATCTCGCCCCTGGGGTGCGAGTAGGAGCATTGGCCTTTGCCGATGATGTTATCCTACTCGCAGAAACCCGCGAGGGCTTGCAGATTGCCCTCAATGCATTTGCTAAGCAGCTATCCAGGTGTGGACTCGTGGTCAACCCCGATAAATGTGGGTCGGTTTCCTTGGTCCCGTCGGGTCGCCAACATAAAGTGAAGGTTGTGGATGGGGGTTTTGTCATAGGACAAGCCCCCATTCCTTCTCGATCTGTGTTGGAGGTCTGGCGGTACCTTGGAGTCGATTTCATGGGGGTTGCCACCATTACTGCCAGCCGTGTGGACCTTGGTAGGGCGCTAGCCCGCATCACCAAGGCTCCATTGAAGCCACAGCAGAGGCTGCGCCTCCTCCGCACGTACTTACTGCCGAAGCTAACCTACGGGTTAGTCTTTGGTAGGCTTACGGCGGGGAGGCTGCAGGAATTAGATCGAGAAGTCCGCTCTGCTGTGCGCTCTTGGCTGAGGTTCCCACCTGGTGTCCCAAGTGCCTATATCCATGCACCGGTCAAATCCGGTGGGCTTGGCATTGTGGCACTCTCCGCATGTATCCCTTCTCTGCGCCGCCAGCGCCTGTTAGCCCTTCAGGGGTCGAGCTGGGAGGTCGCCCGTGTTGCTGCTGGTCTTGATTTTGTCAGGCAGCAGTTAGCATGGTGCGACCGAGCAACACCATCTGCTCCAAAACCCAGTTCGTCTGCTGAGTTCGCTGCTGCCCTGCATGAGTCAGTAGATGGTAAAGAACTCCGACAGTGCTCCGAAAGCCTTATCTCATCCCAATGGGTGGATTGGGCTTCGGAGGGCATTGGGGCCCGCGACTACCGGAACTTCCACGCCGTCCGCGTGGCAACACTGCCAACAGCGGTACGGTGTTCAAGGGATAGTCGTGGGATGACAGATACCCTTTGCCGTGCCTGTCGGAGTGGAAATGAACACCTGTATCATGTAGTGCAGCAGTGTCCACGAACTCATGGGGGCCGCATCCTACGTCATGATGCGGTCGCCAAGCAGATAGCAGGTGCCTTGTCATCCAGCGGCTGGGATGTTGAAAGGGAGAGATTATACCACATGCCAAGTGACCGGGGCAAGAAGCCTGACATTGTTGCCGTCAAGCCCGACAGGTCTTGCATTATCCTGGATGTCCAGGTTGTTAATGGCAGCATGGACATGGAGCAGACCTGGCGGGCTAAGATAAGAAAGTATGATAGAGATGATTTACGGCAAGCAGTGTCAGAGCTAAAAGGAGTGGAACCCAACAACATCAGGGTGATGGCTGCGACCTTGTCGTGGCGCGGAGTGTGGTGCGGGAAAAGTGCCACGGAGTTGCGCGAGTTGGGCATCTCAGTAGGTGTACTCCGTGGTGTCACCCGCCGCGTACTGCTCGGCTCATATTTAAACTGGTGGTCATTTTATAGAGGCACTTCCCTTCATCCCTCTCTCCCACCCCCACCTTCCTCATCATCCCTCATCCCTAGGGCCGGCGTCGGGTGAGTCCTGGGCGTCCTCCCCATTATATTTGATTTATTTATTTATTTCGTTTTATGGCGTGCCCCCTCCGTCACAAAAGACATTTTGTCTTTGAGGGGAGATTAAAAAAAGAAAAAAAAAAAAAAATAAAATAAAAAAAAAATAGCTTCAGATTACTTTGCCAAGTTTACCGTCAAACATCACCTCCCTCCTACACAAGCATTTCGGAGGTCAATTTTTGCGTTTTAAGGCGTAACATCGTTATTCTATTCTCTGGGTAATTGCATTTTCAACAAATTTCATGTTTTATTATTCTAATATCTTATTTGAATTTTGCTTCCGAGTCTACCAAGGTAGCGGAAGCTTTGTTTTCACTTGTCAAGGTTGAAAAAAACAGTTTTCCAAAATCAAAATTTTTACTCTCGTTTTACGTCTCAGGACTTCCCGAACAATTTTGGTTCCGTGTCTGTCTGTCCCGTGTGACTGTATGAAATCCTCCTGGATTGTGCGGGTTGGCTTGTAGATGGTCCCTATGAAAATCATCGCACCCATACTGATAGTAGCCACTGCGCATGTGCAGTCGTTAATTCCTTGTAAAAGCCATAACTTACTCATTTCCCATCCGATTTCGAAGAAACATTCAGAGGTTTGTGCGGGTTGACGTGTTTCCTGTCGCAGTTTCCCGTCCGGCCTCGTTTTCATTTTTTTCTAACTGCTAAATTATTTTATTATAAGCTAACCGGAAATCTCCGAGCAGCTTGGTGGTGAAGAGAGAAGGATTTAAGTAGCATAACAACCACATGTCACGAATTGTGATGTTTTCGTTCTGCATGCTCCAACTTTTTTCGAGTCGTCGACTTTCCTTGCCTTTTTTGAAAGTGAACGGAGAGTATTCAACTGACAGAAACTATTTGAAATTTCTTCTTAAACTCTAGGATCATTGAACTTATTATTAGCCCAAAGACACAGTATAGAAACTTGAAGTTGTTTCTGTGGTGAAGACGTAGATACCTGGTAAGTAGAATCATAGGCTAATGTGTAGCGTAGGTGTGTAGTAAACACTCTGAACCTTTTGCCAACTTTTCAACAGAAGGAATTTTGGGTTTTTTATTCTCAATAATAGACTTTTTGGAATAGAACCTTTGGACTCGAGCTACTAGTAGAGACAAAATTCCTGAAAATTTTGTCGAAATCGGGAGAACAATGTTGAAGTTATGGCTGTTACAAGGAATTCATATCGCAGTGGCTACTATCAGTCTGGGAGCAATAATTTTCATAGGGAACCATCTACACACCAACTATCCCTGAAATATTTGTCGAATTCGGGTGAGAAATTTAGGCGTTATGGCTGTGACAATTTTGGTTCCATGTCTGTCTGTCATAAAATCCTAGCCACAGCCATAACTTCTACATTTATCATCCGATTTCGATGACATTTTCAGGGATTGTGCGGGTTGGCGTGTAGATGGTCCCCTATGAAATCTTGACTCCCGGACTGATAGTGCGCAAACGTGAAATCCTTGCCGAACAGCAATAGCATTTTGGTCAAATAACATTTGAACGCAGATTAACCCTCTTTTGCGATTTACACCTTGTTTCTAATTAAATAAAAAATAAAAAAATGTTGTTTATTAAACAAAAAATAAATAAACATAGTTTTGAACTGCAGAAATAAATAAAATTTATAAATACATTTTATCGTAAGTCCAACAATTATCGGGAGAGAACTATTAGTTGTCCTACAGAGCCCTGGGTGGTCTCATTCGATTCTAAAAATTCAGTTCTACTCTAATTTGTTGGAAAAACAATACCTGTTGTATCGAAAGTTTTCAAGCTAGGGCGTTATGAAAATGTGTTCTTCACTTTTTACCCCTTAGAAATGGTTGTCATCAACCAAAAGCTTCGGGGAACAACTAGACCCCATGTAGCCACCACTATAGCGAACTATCAAATTTGTTTACACTCCGAATTATCGAATCGGCGAATTTCACGAATTTTTGGTACTGGGGAGGCCTTTCAACTGTCATGATGCTGCTTCATCTCGCACCGTTTTCCAACTACAGCTTGGTAATAATTTACGAATCTGCATAAGGGCCATTTCCAAGAATATCAAACTAGTGAATCTCATTATTGTATTTTGCTTCCGAGTCTACCAAGGTAGCGGAAGCTTTGTTTTCACTTTTCAAGGACGAAAAAAAAAGTTCTCCAAAATCAAAATTTCCACTCGCGTTTTGCGTTTTAGACCTTTCTGAACAATTTTGGTTCCGTGTCTGTGTGTCTGTCTGTCTGTCTGTGTGTCTGTCCGTCTGTCATGAATTCCTTGTAACGCGCATAACTATACGAAGTTATTGTCCGATTCCTATTAAATTTTCAGGGATTATGCGGGTTGGTGTGTAGACGGTCCCCTATGAAAATCATCATCCCCGGACTGATAGTAGCCACTGCGCATGCGCAAACGTGAATTCCTTGTAACAGCCATAACATCTACATTTTCTATCCGATTGCAATGCAATTTTCAGGGATGTTACAGACTAGTATTTGGATGGTCCCCTATGAAAATCACCACCTTCGGACCGATAGTAGCCACTGCGCATGCGCAAACGTGAATTTCCTTGTAACGGCCATAACTTCCACATTTTCCACCCGATTTCGATGAAATTTTCAGGGATTATGTGGATTAGGTTGTAGATAGTCCCCTATGAAAATCATCATCCCCGGACAGATAGAAGCGACTGCGCATGCGCAAACGTGAATTACTTGTAACAGCCATAACTTCTACTGTCCCCGAGGGGTCGCGGGTTCGAATCCCAGCCGAGGCCAAGTATTTTTTTGATCCGATCACATAATATGTGATCATCAAATTTGGATGAAATTTTCTAGGATTGTCCAGATTAGCGTGTAGATGGTCCCCTATGAGGGTAGTGGAAGGTACTTTGATGTTTTGAGATTAACAACTATGCATCTGATCATCTATATAATCGGGTTATGGATACGAGGAAGCTATGTGCCACACCCACTTGGCAGACGTTTTTCTATTGTTTTGTTGTAATTGTATCTGAAAGTTACGCTTTTTCGTGACTTTTGCTTCCAAGTCTACCAAGGTAGCGGAAGCTTTGTTTTCACTTTTCAAGGATAAAAAAAAAGTTCTCCAAAATCAAAATTTTCACTCGCGTTTTGCGTTTCAGACCTTTCTGAACAATTTTGGTTCCGTGTCTGTGTGTCTGTCTGTCTGTCTGTCATGAATCCCTTGTAACGCGCATAACTATACGAAGTTATTGTCCGATTTCTATGAAATTCTCATGGATTGTGCGGGTTGGCGTGTAGACGGTCCCCTATGAAAATCATCATCCCCGGACTGATAGTAGCCATTGCGCATGCGCAAACGTGAATTCCTTGTAACGGCCATAACTTCGACATTTTCCATCTGATTTCAATGAAATTTTCAGGGACATTACAGATTAGTATTTAAATGGTCCCCTATGAAAATCATTACCTTCGGACTGATAGTAGCCACTGCGCATGCGCAAACGTGAATTCCTTGTAACGGCCATAACTTCTACATTTTCCTTCCGATTCCAATGAAATTTTCAGGGATGTTACAGATTATTTTTTCGTTTATGTGCCAAAGTAAAGACATAAAATGTCAAAATCAAAATAAACTTAACTGAGTGTTCCTGTAATCATCCAAATATCATTGCTTGGTTATCGAAACAAAACAGCGCTTGCTGTTTCCATGATTTGAAGCTCAAAATGAGTCAAATTGAATGGCCAAATGAATGGCTGTAGGTACCTAGGTACCTAGTTTCCATTTAAAACAAACAGCATTGAAATACATCTTGAAATGGATATTAGAGGTCGAGTCAAACTAACTTTGGTTATGCTGTCCTAAAAACTTGTAAAATAGAAGATTCGTTAGTTTCGAGTGAAATGGGGGGTGCGCCTTGATTTTTTAAAGATTTTTAATCGAAAGTAGACTACATCCTGAGAATTTTGGGACAAACCGCGACTTTCTAGCGTGAGTAGATCTGTTTCTATGATTTTTCAAAGTTTCGACCGTTTATGACGTCACGCGCCCCTCTCGCCTGGGCGGGACCCCCCAGCCCACTGTGACGTCATAAACGGTCGAAACTTTAAAAATTCATAGGAAAAGATTTACACACGCTAGAAGGTCGCGGTTGGTACCAAAATTCTCAGAATGAGGTCTACTTTAGATTAAAAATAACAATAAACAGTTTTTCCTGCCGAGGCGCACACCCTATTCTCCGTTACCTACTCATTTCCCGGTCTTTCCTCAGGTAGTAGTATCTACGAGTAGTAGTATTGTTGTCATCAGCGACCTCTTCGCATTTCTGTCCATTCGCTTCCTTAGCTCAGTGGTAACGAGCTCCGACTCAGAAGTGTAAATATAGTTTAGTCGGACGATAGGAGATCGATCCCCGGTCGAGGGAAGTTAATTTTTGATGATTCAACAGTATCTCGTAACTCTTACTGATTTTAAATTACGACAGCAATGTTTAAACCATTATTTGTTTTTCTAGGCTGGGCGAGATGAGAGGGAAAGAATAGCTCAGATCCTCTGTGACGAAGAGACGCGACTGAGAGAAGAAGCAGAAGCGAAAAAGAAGAAGGAAACTATGCTCCAGCGGGCTCAGGAAATGAAAGAAACCGTGGAAAACCTACTGAAAGAAAAAATTGCCCGTGCAGAAGAGGAAAGAAGATGAACGAAATTTATCGTGAAAAGGTAAGGTTGTTTGGTTGCCTATGGAGGGGAGAAAAATAGGATAACAATCGGACGCAAATATCAGACAGATTCAAGAGTGAGGTTATGATCGATAAAACAACTTCTGTGGACATTTTCATGACTTATCGCTTCCGAGTCTACAAAGGTAGAAAAAGCCCCCAGCCCACTGTGACGTCATAAACGGTTGAAACTTTATGTTTATTACCTCGGGAAGGAGAACTAAGAACGATCACAACACAAGAGTTTTGGAGTCAATATATATTGAAATACAGCGGATGAACTAAGATAAATATAGACAGCTAGTTAATCGGATAGGAGCACGGAGCAACATGGCGAGCGGGCGTCGTCGGCAGGGTTACCCCAATGATCTGAATGGCAGTGGCCGCATAGAACTATTCCGCTCATTAAAGGACCTAATTGTTCTTTTCTCATATATTTCTCCTGTTCTAGTTCTGGCTCATTATTGCTGAATAAGACCACCTAACGGTTGCATGATCATAGTTAATTATGAACTAATTGGCTGAGCGGGAGAACTAGGAACTAACTTCGTACGGGTTGGCAGCACTGCCCTTTGGCTTCCCGCCTGATCTTAGGCGGGAAGTCCAAACATACTCCCCCCCCAATATGACCACAGTCATATTATCTAATCTATGTCTTTAGGGAGTGGGCACAATTTGACTAATGGTCTTTTCAAGACTCCTGAACTAGTGCGAACAAGGGCAACCCGGGCTGTGCCGTCATCACCTGGACACAGTTCACATATGACCCCCATGACCCATTGAAGTGGAGGTCTATTGTCCTCCATTATAAGAACTACATCACCTAGTTTCGGTGGTCTGTCGGGGGTATTCCATTTTGAACGAAGTTGGAGGTCTAAGAGGTATTCCTTGCTCCATTTCTTCCAAAATTGATCTACCATTTGATTCACAAATGCCCACTTTGGGACTAGCCTAGTACTAGCTGTATGATCTACAGTGGACTCAGGTAGGGCTGTGAGTGGTCGTTGAACTAGAAAATGTCCTGGAGTTAGAACTAGTATGTCATCGGGAGAGCTGGATTGGTATACCAGCGGTCTACTGTTCAGCACTGATTCGACTCGTGCCACAATGGTGGTGAAGGTCTGGTAAGTTGTGGTCTGATCTCGGAGGGTCACTCGTATGAGGCGCTTGGCGGACTTTACCGCTGCCTCCCAGAGCCCCCCAAAGTGCAGGGCTCGCGGTGGTATGAACTTCCACTGTATACCCCTGGTCGCTAACTGATCAGTTAAATCATGGGCTACACCTTGAGCTAAAGCAGATCTAATTTTTCGCAAGAGATTGTTGGCCCCCACAAAGTTCGTACCATTGTCAGACCAAATGACGGCAGGTACCCCTCGCCTGGCCATAAAGCGCTCTAAACACTGCATGAACGAGTCTGTACTAAGATCTAGGACTGCCTCTAAATGTACCGCTTTCGTGGCCAAACATACGAACACTGCTAAGAATATTTCAATTTTTCTAGTTCCCCTAAGTCCAGCGATTGATACGGAAAATGGTCCAGCAAAATCTATCCCGGTCTGATTAAATGGGTACGTTTGGTGTACTCGACCAGCTGGTAACTGCCCCATTTCGGGTTGGAATGACCTAGGCTTGATCGAGAAACAACGCACACAACCGGACAAACACTTGTTCACAACATTCCGTCCATTGACGATCCAGTGCTTGGTTCTAATATGAGCTAACGTTGCTCTTGGACCCACATGCAAACAACTCTGATGTGCATGACGAACTACTAGATCAGTTAAAACGTCTTTGGCGGGGAGCAGAGTGGGATGCCTGGTCTCGAAAGAGCTATCTGCGCGATCAAGTCTACCACCGACTCTGAGTAAACCATCATCAGACCTGAAGATGGCTAGCTGCTTCATTAGCTTTGTACTTGACCCTTTATGATCCATTGAACGGATCACATCGGGGAATCCTCTAGCTTGCGCACGGCGGACGAGAGCAAGTTCCGCGTGCTTTAGTTCAGATGTGTCTAGAGGCGGAACTTGCATTACCAACTGTTCTACCGTTAAGGATCTACGTCGACGAGGAACTGAACGGTTTCTACAGTTCCGCACAAAACGCTGTACCCAAGCTACAACTCTCTTTAGCTTGGTGAGTGAACTATACCTAACTTCTAGATCATCGGAATTCGAACTGGCAGAAGATATAGGCTGATTTGCCCTAGCTTCCTTAATGACATTTTCGGAAGACAAATCAGGTCTAATTCTTCGAATGGGCCATCGTGCCCGTTCATCACTGAGCCAGCCTGGTCCGTTCCACCACATAGAGTTTTGAACTAACTTGTCCGGTAGCTCTCCTCGTGAAGCTATGTCGGCCGGATTATCCTTGGAGCTAACATGAAACCACCGGTCTGGCGGTACGTTCGACAAAGTCTTGGCAACTCTATTACCAACGAAAACCTTCCAGACTGGAGCGGGATCCGCAGTTATCCAAGAGAGAGCTATAGTGCTATCAGAACAGGCTATGATCCGATCATCTGTAACCAATGGGAACTGAGCGCGTACTTTCTTAAAAGTTTTACCGAGCAGTTCCGCGGCTAAAAGTTCTAAACGGGGGATCGATTCCGATTTTATTGGAGCAATGCGAGCCCTAGACAGAACTAACCTTGTTTGGACATTTTTTCCTGATCTAACGACGTGGTACACTACCGCGGCATAAGCTTTCTCTGAAGCATCCGCGAATCCGACCAACCACTGATCTAAGGTTGATGAATCAATGTGGCGGGGTAAACGGAGCTCTGTCAATACATTCATAGAACTAGCTAGCCTTTTCCATTCATAAGCTAGAGAACTAGGTAGTGGGTCATCCCAATCGTACTTTGCGTGACAGACTTCACGCTGTATGCACCGAGCAAACACACTGGTTGGCATAATCCATCCGCAGGGATCATAAATCCGACCTACTTGACTCGCTAACTCTCGCTTGGTTCGAACTAACGGGGTTGTCGGAATCTTAAAGAAGAATGAATCATGTCGGGGGTTCCAAGCGATGCCAAGCATTTTCAATGTTTTTTCAGAATCATCGTGCAGATCTACGTCTTCGTTCAGAGGAAGACAGTGATCTTTCGGAATTCCCATGAGGACCTTAGGATCATTAGAGGCCCACTTTCGAAGTTCTAGCCCGGCTGATTGTAATAATTCTATGACGTCATCACGTACAGCTATTGCCGATGTGACGTCCTCACCCCCACCATGAATGTCATCGACATACGAACGATCTAGAAGAACTTGAGAGCCTAACGGGTGATTTAGTTGTTCAGTCTGAGCTAAGTGCCTTAGAATCCTGTTGGCCAAAAATGGAGCAGAAGTTGTTCCGTAGGTCACAGTACATAAAGCGTAATCCTGAATTGGTTCTGAAGGTGAGCTACGCCATACTATCCTCAACATGTCATGATCTACTGTAGGGTGTTTGAACTGTCTGAACATTTGCCTGATATCGGCGATAAAAACCACTTTCAATGATCTAAATCGCAGGACTATGTCGCTAATATCGGGTTGTAGCTTCGGTCCGGCGTGCAAAATCTCATTCAGAGCGCAACCGTTCGAAGTTCGCTGAGAAGCATTGAACACTACTCGGATCTTGTCCGAGGGATCACCCGGACGAACTACAGGATGGTGCGGTAGGTAATAATTAGCCAGTCCCGGGCTAGGGGGGGCTACTCGCCGCATATGCCCTAACTCTAAATATTCGTCCATGAATTTTGTGTATGCTTGAGCTAAAACGGGATCCTTTTTTAGTCTAGACTCTAATCTGAACAACTGGCGTAGAGCTATATGTCTAGAATCCCCAAGAGAAGTCTTGTCCTGAGCGAACGGTAATGGAACTGTGTAACGTCCATCACTGGAACGCTGAACTTTATCGAGAAACAATTGCTCAGCCTCCATTTCGGCCGGCGTCCATGGTACAGTTTCCTCGACAGATTCAATTTCGAACATCCTTTTGAGCAGATCATCTGTCTCGTGAGACACCGAAGTAAGGACTATTTCCGAGACTGTGTTTTCCATTACTGAACTATGAACTGACAGGTGAACTGACAGCGGAACTATACTGTCACCGGTTGAAGTGCGCATGTTCTCAGCCATTCGAAATAATGACGTAGGCGTACGAAACGCATTACTGACAGGAACTACTGAATAAAGATTTCGCACTAACACCCTTTCCTTTGTCTGATCGTCTTGTGGACTAGTAGGAATTGATTTGATCATCGAACTAACGTCATCCTCTGCTGACTGTTGTAATTGAGGCTCAGCAGGTTGGATTACCGTTTCCTGAATTTTATTTTTGATAACTAACTTGAAGGCTCGAACTATTTCCTTTAAGGCAGCCTTGAGATATCTATCATATTCCTTTTTGGGATCTAAAGTGCTACTGCTCACGTCAAGATGTACTTCTGTACTGACCACTGACCGTTGTTCACATGGTGCAAAACGAACTAAACGGTCGTCGGAATTGCGTCTTCCTCCTAAGACCAACCAACCAAACTCAGACCCCACCAACCAGGGGGACGAACCAACTGGTAGTACTACTTTATCAAATTGAGCTACCTGTACGAAAATATCCACTCCTAGCAATAGCTCTACCTCGTCTCTTCTATTGAAAGATGGGTCGGCTAGTTGACTGTTAAGATCTTTAATGTGTGACCATTGATCTATTGAAAAACTAGATGACGGTAACGGCGCTACAACCTGATCTAATACCATTGCGGTGATTGGAAGACTACGCCCAGTTTTTGTGAGTACATAAAGGGAGGTGATTCCTTTTAGTGATTGAACATTAGCACCAACACCAGCGATCTGAGTATCAATGGGCGAGATCTGAAGTCCGATAGACCTAGCAACCCTAGTCGTAATCAAATTGATTTCCGATCCAGAATCCAATAATGACCTAACTGCCGTTTTAAGTGGCTTAATACCATCGGACAGGTCTACCAGCGCAGTAGGAATGAGTCCCCTGGTTCCACCTTTCTTAATACTTGATCCTTTGCTTTGACCTAGTGCCGACCTATTTTGATCCCAATTTGTAGAGCTACTGATGAACGTATGGGGACGGAAGTCCACCGCTACGTTCGACTGGGGAGGCTCGCTTGACCTACCTATGGGGCTGACGCCTATCCTACCTACGGGGGGCGACGTCAGCGGAGACTGCGGGAGCTTATCAGCTAAATATGAGCTAACTTCACGTGTAGTGCAATGACCACCGGGACCTGGGTTAGCACCTAAAGTAGGTATCATCAGTCGCCGATGATCGTCCACGGAAGTCGTAGGTACTAGCATGCACATGTTATGGGCAGCCGAGCTACTGCAAGAACTAGAACTAGACATCCTACCTAAGGGATCGGAATAATCATGCAACTTGGAACGATGAGTGGGTCCACCTTCAGCAACAATGCCAGAATAAGAACTAATCGGAAGTTTTATTGAACTCTTAGAACAAAAATTTTTTGAACCAACAGCCTCTTTTGAACGATTAAATGAACTATTTGAACAATGATTATCTATTTTTGAACTAAAATTTTGAGGGCTGTTGGTCGCCTTATGTCAATTGGAACTTTCCTGAGCAAAATCAGAGCTATGAGCCTGTACTGGCCTGGCTTCCCCTGAACTATTAACATGCTCACTTGATACATAATTTGTCCTATAGCGAGGTTCTGAACGGGCGCGAGTAGAACTAGGCCAGGACTTTACGGGGTCGCGACTCCGTTCGATATTTTCCCCCCTTGAACTATTTGAGGGAGGCATGACTTTATCTGGATTTTGACCGGTACTGGGTACCTTGGGAGCCCCGGACGGGCGCTCCAGATCCGGATGAATCAAGGCATGGTGTCGCTCTCCGCAGTGGCACCTCCTCTCGGACTGGCATCCTTCCAGGGAATGGCGGAACGAAAAACAGTTTGAACAAATTCCTGACTTCGAGACGAAGGCGATTCTGCTCTGCTTCGGTTCCCTCTTGAACTGCTGACAGTGATAGATAAAATGAGCGCCGGAGCAGAAATGGCATTTTAGTGCGGAGTTCGGAAAGTCAGTGTTCGGGCGGGGGGTTTCGACGTCACCGGACGAGCGCTTTGAACTAGAATAGCGGTAAAGTCCCGAAGCCAGAGGAGCGGAACTAGCCGGCATCATGCGTATCAAAGACAGCTCGCTTTCCAAGAACTGCATCAGATCGGTCGCTGTTGGAACTGAATCAAGTCCTTGTGACTATTCTCGATTGAACTTTTCCGCCAATGTTTGATCTATGCGGGAGAACAATGCCTCAAACATTAAGAATTCTGATAGATCCTCGGTGTCTATTTCCTTCATCGCGCGCAACCACGATCGTGCCGCAGCTAGGTATTTTTCGACTTGACCCGCTTCCGGGGTTCTGATGTGCGGTATTCCGGTTCTATCGGCAAATGTTTTGCGAGCTAGCCGGTATTTTCCGGAGTTCTCCGCCACAAGAGAATGATATAGAGCTAAGTAATCAGATCCGTCCGATTTGTAGCTCGAAAGAGAGGTTTTGGCTTCACCAACTAGCTTTTCTTTCAAGACCTGATATTTTATTTCGTCTGGCAGATTCGGTACGTTATGAACTGCCCGATCGAAAAGTGATCTAAAAACGGCGAACTTTGTAATATCACCATCGAACGTTGGAACGGTGGGCACTAGCATCTGCATATATTTCACAGCCTCGAATGTGGAGAGATCGACCCGATCTAACTTAGGTTCGTCATCTCCCTGTGAACTAGCGGGATCGACTAGTGAAAGCTCCATTACCAAGTTAGCGATCTGTTCTGAGAGGGCGTCGGAAACCTCTTGTTCGAAGCCAGCGGAGTCTACTTCATCCCCCAAGGTGTCGGAGTGTTCTATGTACTTCTCTATCATGCGGGTGGATCTTTCGGTTTGACTCGGAAGATCTAATACGCGTACTACCTTCATAGACCATGTTCTTAGTTTGTTGAATAACTTCTTCTGATCGTCGTTCATAACGCCAACGACCTCCGGAGCTAGATCGACGATGGACATCGTGTCTTGAACGTTTGAGCTAACGGCAGATCTAACCTCGAAAAGGACTGGAACTTGCTCAGCACCTTTTTCGCGAAAATTCCCGGGTTTCGGCACCAAATGTTTATTACCTCGGGAAGGAGAACTAAGAACGATCACAACACAAGAGTTTTGGAGTCAATATATATTGAAATACAGCGGATGAACTAAGATAAATATAGACAGCTAGTTAATCGGATAGGAGCACGGAGCAACATGGCGAGCGGGCGTCGTCGGCAGGGTTACCCCAATGATCTGAATGGCAGTGGCCGCATAGAACTATTCCGCTCATTAAAGGACCTAATTGTTCTTTTCTCATATATTTCTCCTGTTCTAGTTCTGGCTCATTATTGCTGAATAAGACCACCTAACGGTTGCATGATCATAGTTAATTATGAACTAATTGGCTGAGCGGGAGAACTAGGAACTAACTTCGTACGGGTTGGCAGCACTGCCCTTTGGCTTCCCGCCTGATCTTAGGCGGGAAGTCCAAACACTTTAAAAATTCACAGGAAAAGATTTACAGACGCTAGAAGGTTGTGGTTGGTGCCAAAATTCTCAGAATGAGGTCTTCCTTAGATGAAAAATAACAATAAACAGTTTTTCCTACCCAGGCGCACACCCTATTTTCTGAGGGATTCGTGATTTTAAAATAATACACCAAATATTGGCGGGGAACCCTTTGAGGTGAGCTCGGGCGTGAAACAGGGAGATTCGCTGTCAGCCACACTTTTCAACTTAGCTCTGCATGAGGCTGTCAAGAATGCAGATAAGAAGGGAACAATGGGGTATTTCAGTCAATTTTTTTTTATTTATTTTTTTTTTCAAAAGAGTAAGGCTCAGGAATAACGGTAATCGGGTCTGTTCGTCGAGAAAATGTTTTTAAAAAATCAGAGAAGCTAAGGAAAGTTGAAGATTTGAATGGTGTGACGTAGCTAGCCAATCGTGACGTAGCTAGCCAACTGTCTTTGAAAAAAGTATCCATGCACAGAAACCCTTGGGGGACCTCTTGGATACTACTAGTCCTTGCCTAGTGTGTGTGCATTTATAGCTGCCCGCCTTTTTCAAACGTGTGATCTCTTTAATTAATTTTTCTACCACATGTTATGGTATCATTGGGCTAAAAGTTGGAGTATATAGGTTTTCAAGGGTGCTGAATCCAAATTTGAGGTCAAAAACCTGAATTTCCGACCCACCGAAATACCCCATTGTCGACAGAACATGGCAGATTCTGACTTATGCCGATGAATTGCTTTGTTGGGGCGAATTCTTGATGCTCTGCAGGAGGCTTTCGGGGTTTTGCATGAAGAGGGAAAGCCAGTGGGTCTGCGAATAAATGAAAGCAAAACTAAATACCTCAAGATATCTCCCCCGACCCGTGTCCAGCGGGTGCCCAGTGGTGTGACGTTTGGTTCTTATACGTTTGATGAAATCAGGTCCTTCACCTATCTGGGGAGCTTGGTCACGAATAGACATAAAGTACAGGATGAGAACTGCTCACGAATAATGGCAGGCGGCCGAGCATTTCATGCCAATATAAAACTCTTCAAGAGCCGTGTGATCTCCAGATCAACGAAGATGAGGCTATATAGAGCCCTAGTGCGGCCCGTGGTTTGTTTTGGACCGGAGGCTTTGACCATGCGGGCTGAGGATGAGGCTAGACTGCGGATATTTGAGAGGAGGATTGTAAGAAGGATCTATGGAGCGGTCAGGGAGGGCCAAGGGTGGAGAGCAAAACAGAATGCAGAAACTCATGAATTATTGAAACATGGAGACATAGTCCGATTCATCAAAGCTGGGCGCATCCAATGGCAGGGACATGTCGACCGCATGCCAGTGGAGGCCTGCCTGAGAGTGATGCTGCGAGCTAGGATGGAAACTAGGGGCGGAATTCACAGTCGCGATTCAAGTCAAGAAATTTCTTGACTCGAGTCGAGGTGACATCGATCTCGAGGAGAAGGTTTCGTATTCACAGTCGAACCAGTCATATCTCGAGGGTGGCCTCGACTCGAACTTTTCTCAAGGTGGCTTCGAGGTGGGTTGGGAGAGAACTGTCTTCTAGAGCGAGCAAAAAGCATGTTTTTTCGTTATTCCATGGTCATTGGTAGTTCCATGTTGATGGTTTTTGTTGGCCATGCTTCTACAGAGACAGATGAAATGTGAAAAATAAGAGAAATTCATTCAACATTTTTCACATTTTCAATTCAACTTCTTTTTTCTTTTTCTGTAGAAACATTTTTTGTCCTATTTGCTGTTGTAGGCCGTGTTTTATGTGATTGCGGATAAATTTAGTGCGAATTTTGTTATTACAGTGCGTGTTCTCCAGTTCTTTTGAGGTAAATATTGATATGCGATTGCCGTGTTCTATGTGATCGTACCGTATAGGGAGTTGTACCATCTCAAATTCAGAAGGTATCTTGAAGAGACAGTGACGTTTATCCCGCTTATGATGCCGACCTTAAAGATATTTTTATTGTGGAGTTTGTAAAATCATATTTTCATATTTTTATCCTAATAAACTGTTGTGAAATAATTTGCTTTTGTTATTCTTCCTACTTGAAGTACCTACAAAGCGCGCTGGTTCAAAAACGTGCAATTTGTTAATCAATGTGTTTCAACGTTTTCACCTTTGTTGTGAAAAATTCGAAATTCTTAGAATTTACGTTCGAACACAAGCCATTTTTCATTAGGTCTTTCATTTTTCACAAATACCTATGCAATAATTATTCCACTGTGTCCAGTTATTTGGATGGTGGTTCGAGGAAGTTCACATCATCCCTCTCTGCAACATATTGATCATAAAATGGGATGATGAAGTAACTGATTGTGAGTCGAACTATGTTTCAATATATTCGAAACAGTTTAATGGCGAATCTTTAATTTTTCGTAGTTGGATAAAAGAGCATTGTTCCTGGGGAAGACACTATTATTTTGTGATCAATCTCTGATAAGTGAGATTGTTTTGTTGTTCTCTGATTATAAGTAAAATATTTTGTACACTAGAATTGGAGCCGTTGTCCTGACGCCGGTTGAAAAGTTTCCTTTGAAGTATGAAAATTTGAAAAAATCGTGTTTGGTCGAATTTGTAGGGAGATTTTTTTTTTAAGGAGATTAGTAGGTACTACAATAATTTATTATACAAACTTTAAAAATCCCGTTGAATCTAAATGGAGGCTTGAAGAACATTAAAATACAACTTTATCAATCATACTTAGGTAGGTACCTACATAGCAAACTGAAATCAAAAATGGTTCTTTAAAAACATTTTCGACAACTACTGTAGTCCAACTGTACTCCTAAAATGTTCAATAAATTAATGGTTTTCTCTCTCTTAACAAAGTTAGAGTTCTTTTAAAACATCGACTTCCCTTATACAACTAGAGTTTGTTGAAGAAGTGTTGAAAATGCAGAATAGAGAATACAATATTTATTGGTCGTCCCAATCAAAAATTAACCAATTATCCATCTTTTTCCTATCGCAGAAATGTTTGAATAAAAACAAAATGTAAATAAACTGAATAAAACGGTACGAAAACACTAGTCAATTGTCAACACTAGTCGAAACACTACTCACCTTGAAAACAAAAAGCACTTCAAGGTAGGTTCTAGGCTACCTCAGCTGGAGGAGGGTTTCGAGCTCTTTGAAGTCGAGAAAAATCTTGACTCATCTCCGAAATTCGTTCCTGAATAGGAAATTCGAGGCTGGCCTTGAGGGTGGCCTCGTAATTTAACAACTCAGAATAGGTTGAGGAGGCGGGAACCCTCCTTGAGGCCAACCTCGGCTCAAACACGACTCTCCTCGAAAGTCTTGCTACTCTGAATACGGATGAGTAAAAACTTTCCTCGAAAGCCACCTTGAGGCCGGCCTCAGTCCTGAGGAGGGACTGTGAATTCCGCCCTAGAAGACGAAGAAGTCGTCCTCGGAGTCGCTGGCTTGATGATGTCTTGAGGGACCTCCGGGTGGTGGGATTGCGGAGGTCTCAGGCGGGTGGCGGAAGGGATTTCGGGAAGCCAGGGGCCACATCGGCCTGTAGTGGTGTGTAGTTAGTCAGTTCGTTAAACCTGTAACAATATAGGTTGAATTTCAGATTGAAATTCACCTAATTGTTCATAAGTTAGTCAGAGGAGGGTGACGACCCTACCCCTTCAAACCAGTGACTAGATTAATCAGCCGGCCCGAAGAGGATATTGATTCATATCTCTATGAATCAAATATCCCTAAAGGCGTAGCTCTAACAAATCGGGAACAAACCAAATCGGTTTGTCCCTTCTGTAAAAGTAGGATCGTCACACTCCTCTCCCTAAAACATACTTCTGGGTTTCAAACAGAAGTATATTTGAAAACAAGTCAGAGGGACTGAAAATAGCATGAAGCCCAGGAAAGGACGTCTGGAAGCTTCAAGGGAATTCCTCCATCGTAATGGTACTATTCAAAAAGAAGAAGAAGAAGAAGAATGCCACGAATGGGTCATTTATGCCACGAATGGGCCATTTATACATAAAAGAAAAAATCAATGGAACTGAGGAGAAAGCAAACTAAATAAAGAATACGAACGGCGAAATATTCAATTGTAATGATTGAAAAGGCAAATGCAGAAAAGGCTTATATAAAAGAAAAACGTAATTGAAATTAATAAAATGCCAGATTGGCAAAGCCTAACAAGGGAATGAGTTTAATTGCCGGATTGGCGAAGTCTAATAAGGAAATGAATTAATTATAGAGATTCCTTCTGGAAAATCTCTTTGAGTAATTCCTTCTGGAATACCCAAAAAAAAGTGGAGGTGAAATGATGAAGTAAATTCAGTGCATTTCCACCAAACCACGCTCTGCTACCATGTAACAATATAGGTTGAATTTCAGATTGAAATTCACCTAATTGTTCATAAGTTAGTCAGAGGAGGGTGACGACCCTACCCCTTCAAACCAGTGATTAGATTAATCAGCCGGCCCGAAGAGGATATAGATTCATATCTCTATGAATCAAATATCCCCCTAGGCGTAGCTCCAACAAATCGGGAACAAACCAAATCGGTTTGCCCCTTCTGTAAAAGTAGGATCGTCACACTCCTCTCCCTAAAACATACTTCTGGGTTTCAAACAGAAGTATATTTGAAAACAAGTCAGAGGGACTGAAAATAGCATGAAGCCCAGGAAAGGACGTCTGGAAGCTTCAAGGGAATTCCTCCATCGTAATGGTACTATTCAAAAAGAAGAAGAAGAAGAAGAATGCCACGAATGGGTCATTTATGCCACGAATGGGCCATTTATACATAAAAGAATAAATCAATGGAACTGAGGAGAAAGCAAACTAAATAAAGAATACGAACGGCGAAATATTCAATTGTAATGATTGAAAAGGCAAATGCAGAAAAGGCTTATATAAAAGAAAAACGTAATTGAAATTAATAAAATGCCAGATTGGCAAAGCCTAACAAGGGAATGAGTTTAATTGCCGGATTGGCGAAGTCTAATAAGGAAATGAATTAATTATAGAGATTCCTTCTGGAAAATCTCTTTGAGTAATTCCTTCTGGAATACCCAAAAAAAAGTGGAGGTGAAATGATGAAGTAAATTCAGTGCATTTCCACCAAACCACGCTCTGCTACCATGTAACAATATAGGTTGAATTTCAGATTGAAATTCACCTAATTGTTCATAAGTTAGTCAGAGGAGGGTGACGACCACTGGGCTGAAAGCTGAATGTGGGAGCCCGAGAAGCGTTCTGATTGGTGGAGCTCCAGGACGTAGTTATAGCGGAAAGAGGCAGATCGCGTTCACGACCGGTTCTCGATCGTTTGTTCCCAACCTCATCACAACAAGTCACCTTGTTTATCACATATTTTTCTCCTTGGTGCGTAACCGGCCGCATCCAAGTAATTAATTTGATAACATTTAGTTATATTCGCGATATGTATGAAAAAATCGAGCGATTTTCAATAATACACTGGGTTTCAAACGTTTCTATGGGTGGCAGTTGTCGATTCAACATTTGAACAACTCGCGATAGGGACAACAACAATGCTAAGGGCAACTTGGGAAATATCCATCGCCTCGAATGGAATTTCCTAGTAATTTTTGCAAATCTAAATGATGATGAAACGAAAAGTTATCAATTTCTGGTCATTGGAAAGGATTTAAAAAGAAGCGGTATGAAGAGTGTGCCCTATCCCCCCCGCCACTTCCTTAGTAGTTCCTCATTCCTAGCTGAAAGTAGATGGTGCAATTGAGGCAGCCTCAAAAATGCTTGCACACCATTTTAACGTTGGCTTTCTTCTCTGTTAACTTGTCTCCATTACTCTGTGGTGACGACCCTACCCCTTCAAACCAGTGATTAGATTAATCAGCCTGCCCGAAGAGGATATCGATTCATATCTCTATGAATCAAATATCCCCCTAGGCGTAGCTCCAACAAATCGGGAACAAACCAAATCGGTTTGCCCCTTCTGTAAAAGTAGGATCGTCACAAACCAATTATTGGTATTTGATCAGCTGAACTTTGAACGGAGATGAGTTTCCCGTTTCCATCCTTTTCCAATTCACCCTCGTGTTTCTGATTTATCGCAATTGTCCCAACTGCGAGAATTATGGTTTCTAAATTCTTCCTAAATTTGTTGTTTGGCTACTTCAGTAATTCCCTGTCCAAATTCACATGTTTTGGTATTAGGTACATGGGTTCAGAAAAATAAAGATTATTGTGTCTGTAAACTTCAACGTAATTATTTCTATAGGTAATTGTAATAGTCAGAACAATATTCAACTATATTTATATTCGGATAGGACGACACGATCCACGGAAAAAGAACAAGTCAGTTACGACAGCAAGTCCATAGTACTCATAGGGACGGATGGTCCTACAGGGCTCGCGGTGGTCTCATTCGATTCTAAGAATTCAATTTTGTTTTAAACGCGAACATGAACTTTGCCGTCTTTTTTCCATTATTAAGATTCAGAGTAAGATATTGTCCGTTTGAAAATTCAACGAACTCTTTCAAGTGGGGCAGGTGTGGGAGGTGGGGGAGAGAGTTTTGCCGGATGGAAACGGCTTACAGTAGAATCAGTCACACGCGAGCCTCGGTACTAACTGCTTCCTCCATTTAACCTTTCATAACTCAAATAGACGAATACGCACCGACATAGACTATCACGCGAATGAGTGTACACTCGTTTTTTCGTAAAATTTGCAGAAGGCTACCTACTTATACGAGTAACCAAACATTAGTGCTGTTTTATTCAGATCCTGAACCAGGAAGGAACATAGAAAAATAACTTCATATACTCACAGTGAGCAGTTTCCTGATGAGCAATGAACGAAATCCACGCCAATCCATTCGTGAAATGAAGTTGATGGAAAACGTGTATTGAATGATTGAATGTTGGACGTTTACTGAAGGGGTAGGTTTATCACGTAAACTATATAATGTACGAAAAAATTTAATCAGTAAATACATTTACGTATTCGAGTATCTACACTACACATTTATTGTAAACTAAAATGAAATACAGAATAATTTAAAAGAGGTGTGGACGAGAGTGACGCCCAAACGAACAATTATCGCATTTTTGATCAGATGAAATTTGAAAGGAAATTCGACCTGTTACAGTCAGTGACCTTTTGCGATTCACACTCGTGTTTCTGATTTATTGTGCATTCAAACCATAATTATTTCTTCTATATTTATTTATTATACATTCGATTCTAAAAAATCAATCGTATTTTAAATTGGTAAATATCCTTACATCGAGAGTTTTCGAGCTAGAAAACTGCAATCCCTATTTATCGCCCTGTCTTAGTGACTGACATCAAACAAAAGCTTCGGGCGCAACTAGACCCCAAATTTCATCAAAATCGGTCCATAACTAAGCAAGATGCCGACTACGGCGGAAGTACGAAAAAATGTCTAGATTTTGGTTTATTATTTTCAATAATGAACCTTTGGAATCGACCAAGAAAAAAAAAATTTAACACCCCCTCAAAATTTGATGGTTTACGTTTCAAGGTACGTAGAATCCAAAAATCGAATAAAAATTTGGCCGTCCGTCCGCCGTACGCGGCACTTTCCCCACTTAGCATTGACCGATTTCGATGAAATTTGGTATGTAGGCTCCATTTGGGGTCTAGTTGTGCCCCGAAGCTTTTGGTTGATGTAGGTCACTTCTAAGGGTTCCAAAATCAACTTTGAAATTTTGAAAACGCCCTAACTCAAAAAATTTTGATATAAAGGTATTGTTTTTTCTTCAATTTAAGATTCTATTGAATTTTTAGAATTTTTTGAGACCACGGAGCTCTGTAGGACTAACCGTTCGCTCCCTACGAAAATTTAAGGGTTTACATTGAAATATATATATATATAAATCAAAACACGAGTGTGAATCGCAAAAGAGGCCTAATCTCCGTTCAAATTAGAGCTGACCGAAATGCGATCGATGGTTAGTGATTTTGATTTTTTTTTTTTTTTTCTTCTTTTCATGTTGGATGGTTGGTGATTTTGTAGACGAGTGATCTATATAGAAAAATAATAAACCATTGTGTAATAATTTGCAGCGTTTTTGGATTCTACATGCTATTTTGAAACTTAAACCATCATCATGTTTTAGAGGTGAGTTGAACAAATTTTCTTCTTGCTGGATTCCAAAGGTTCATCATTGGAAACAGGGATGGCAAAAAAAAATCGATTCTTTTGAAAAAACTATCAGTTTTTTTTAAGATTATTTTTTCTCCCTCATGGATGAATCGGAGAATCGATTCAAAAATTCAAGAATCGGTCCGATTCTTGTCATTAGCGGGTTGAGGGAAATAAATTGGCAAAACTAACCATCACAGCCACAATGAGGAAGGGAAATTCATGAAGATCATTGCTTATCACAATCTAATGATCAAAAAAATTAGTTGGTTGTCATTTATGCAGTTTATTTTTGTGACCTTGAAAAAAACATCAATATGAAAGATACGAGTAGTTGGTTATTAGAAACTTGATACTTTGAATTTAAGTAAGTAAACTGTTTTATACACAGGCATTACCATTTTATGGTTATTATAGTTATTACCTAAGCATGAATTTTCCTGGAAAGTATCGCTTTTTGAATTACTCGATACGAATTTTTTAAAGATTTTCTTCTAAGCGATCGATTCGATTTAAATCGATACATTTTGAAGGGAGCAACTTTGGCTCACCCAGCTGATTGGGGAGGAGCATCGAACTCTGCAGTCCCAGAGAGGCAACTTGATAAACCACCACGGACTTTGGTACCGCTTTTCGATTCTATGTGCCAAAATAAAAACATAAAATGTCGAAATTGAACACTTCCTTGGATTGATGAAGACAAGTAATAACAACGTGCATTACGTAGACGAGTTTCGAATGCCACCAACGAACTGTCTATATTCCCAGTCTTCGCTCGGAATGTGTTATCTTCTCGCCGTAGTACGCTTCATGACGTCACCACCTCACGATATTACGGACGTATCAATCTACATTGCCTAGCATTTTTGCTTTCGAGTCTACCAAGGTTGGGAAGCATTGTATTCACTTTTCGATGATTAAAAAATGTCCTCTCGTATTTCACGTTCTGGAGTCTATAATTCTGAACTCACTATCTATTCTGAACTCACCGCCCTACAGTTCAACAGTTGGATGGTCTCATTCGATTCAGCTCAACGACATTTTCTATGGAACTGACGTGAAGAGTTCGAGTTAGGTGATATAATTGAGTGTATCTCCTCTAATAAGTTCCACGTTCCTTCTAGTAATACAATACGCTCCAAATTAATGCACTATTATTATTATTAGTCAGGGTGTCCAGCGACCGGGAAAACCTGGAATACTCAGGGAATTTTTACTCTCCTGGAAAACTCGGGGAATTTCATTTTTTTTCTGACAAACCCTGGAAAAAGGCAGAACGCCTAACCTTTTTGTGGGAAGTTTCCGGCAATCTGAGGGAAAGAAGTTTTACAACGGAAAACTCCATTTTTGAAAGATTTACTTAGTAGGTACTACCTAATTTTATTTCACGAAACTAGCCATTGGATGTGTCCTCCTTTGCAAATGATTGGTCAGCTGTTTCCAAAACGCGGGGAAGCGCTCAATTTGAGGACTTTCTTGAAAACTTATTTTTGAAAAAAAAAAATTTTTTTCGAGACCACGCGGAGCTCTGTTGGACAAACCGTTCGTTCCCTACGATAATTTAAGGGTTGAACGTACGATAAATCAGAAACACGACAGTGAATCGCAAAAGAGGCTTAATCTCCGTTCAAATTTTAGTTGACCGAAATGCGATCGATGTTTTTCTTCATGTTGGTTGGTGGCTTTGCAGACGAGTGATCAATACAGAAAAATAATAAACCATTGTGTAATAATTTGCAGCGTTTTTTCTATCATTAGACACAAAGCACAGCAAGCACTTAAATTTTCGACCTACGATAGGTAGTTTAGTTTTCCAATCTGTAATACACTTACAGGCGCCTTACTTTCTGGCTTACAACTTGGGACTAAGAATTTAAATTTTAGCTGTAAGGTCCCCAAAACTT
>CM019182.2:60068329-60099299 GCA_009739505.2 Apolygus lucorum
CGGAATTCCGACGGCTATGATCAAGTTAGGAAAATTCCGCAAACGGATTCGCATTCTGATGAAAGTTCTGCAAGTGGCTATAAGGCCACTTTTTGAAAATGTTCACATTTGAACAAATTTTTGTTGGAACTGTGTGCAAAAAATTTGTACACACTTTCTAAACCAATTACCCCGGAATTCTACGGTGATTCTTGAAGAGAAATCCGTTTGCGGAACTAAAATATCTCGATCCGTTCTCAAATGAGGAGTAAACAAAATTTTCTTTCATTTTGGTGCTGCCACGTGGTGGCAGATTTCACAACTAAACTCGGGACATTTAGCCTTAAATAGTATTGAATTTTTTACAATTTTTTTGAGACCAGCCGGTGCTCTGCAGGACAAACCGTTCGCTTCCTACGAGTACTTAAGGGTTTTTCCTTCGATCATGAGTGTGAATCGCAAAAGAGTTCTATTCTCCGTTGAATTTTTAGCTAACCAAAACTCGATGGCTGTTTGTTTCTTCGAGTTGTATTCAGTTTTGCTTCCTTAGAAACCAGTAATCAAATTTCCATATGAAGCTTTCTATTTTTCGAGTCAAGTGTGAAGCGTTTAGTTCTTTCTAATAAACTTGATTTTGAAGGTGTGGAGGCAGTATGGTGTGGTAGGTAAAAAATTGTTTTTCTTCTGTATAGATCACCCTTCTGTATAGATCACTGGTTCTCCATCAATAGCACCTACCACCATCTGTATTCTCCCTTGACCCTCCCTCTCCAATTTCAGCTTCCTGAGTTCAATAGGATTGAAAATGGCTTCGGAGCCCACTCAGCTGATTAGTGATCTCCAGTGGCGTCTCCTCCAGGCAAACATAGCAAACACGTGTTTGCCTTACTACAAATATGCAAATAAATAAATAAATTTTTGTTGAGATTTCCCTATATTTCCATTTTTGTAAGTAATATTTAGCTGATTTTGGAAAACTTTTATAATATTTAGGGACTATTTCATTATTACCAAGGAATTTAGATTAAATAAGAGGATGGAATAAGAAAAGTACGTATTTTGCCTTGGATACTAGCCCGCAACACACCAGAGACTTGGAGAGGTCGGTAATGTAGATGATTGCGGATGATAAGCGAACTAGCGCGGGGGCTGGTCCTCCTTGCATCGCTGGATGCAAGGCAAGCAGTTCAAAAAAATGAATTTTCGGGGACTGTTTTAGAGTGAGAGGCGACGGGTGGGGCGGGGGGTCAGCGCGGGGTCCAGTATTGCCATACCCCCACTACCTCACTTGTCAGCTGTTGCAAACAGTCGCAAAACTGTTTCGTGACCTTGAATGCAGATAGATTAGCCCACATATCCATAACATATCCACATTAACATATCCATCCACCCACATTATCTCAAAGAAGGAAAGCAGTTCGTTTTTTTCGCCGCCGCAAATATCAGCTGTATGACGTTGACTGGTATCCCGTTCCCGATTTTACTGTATTTCACTGTACCTAATCGTTTTTCTTGTTGATAGACACTTGGAAATAATGCAAAACATTGTAGAATGAAGGTTTCACATCTTATTAGGTCTAAATTCAGAGTCTCTCCCTTTTTGGTTAATTATTTCAAGGAAAAAGTTTGACCACCCTCAATTTGATGGTTTACGTTTGTGGTAAGTAGGTAAGTACGTTTAGATTTTGAAAATTGAATATTAAAAAAAATCCGTCCGTCCGCGGATCTTTCCTTAATTATCATGGACCGATTAGATGAATAAATTTGGTATGTGGGCTCCATTGGGTTCTAGTTGTGCCGCAAAGCTTTTGGTTGATGTAGGAGTTGATGTAAGCGGTGAAACGGAAGGGCTGAAAACTTCCAAAGGCACCCTCTCTCGAAAACTCTCGATATAAAGGTATTGTTTTTATCAGAAATTTAAGATTGTACCATTGATTTTCGGAATCGAATGAGACTACCCATAGCTTTGTAGGACAAACTGTTGGCTCATAACGAGATATTAGAAAAACGAGTATGAATCGCAAAAGAGGCGTGATCGCCCTTCAAATTCTAGTTAACCAAAATGCTTTCGCCGATCGTTTCTTTGGGATGTACTCGGTTTTGCTTCCTTAGCAACCAGTGATCAAATTTCTAAACGAAGGAATTCTTTATTTCTTCCAGTGGAGTGTGGAGCGTTTAATCCTTCCAAATAACTTGATTGTGAAGGTAAAACATGGTTGGTAGGTGGTGACAATGACAATGCTGAGTTTTTTGCTGGCACGTGATCAATACAGAAAAAATGAACCTTTGTGTAATAATTTGCAGCCTAGCTGTTTGCCTGACGAATATTATCACGCGACGCCACTGGTGATCTCCCAGGCGTCTTCAGCATTCGAGCCCCGAAGCCATTTTCAATTCTATTGTACTCAGGGAAGCTGAAATTGGAGAGGGAGGGTCAAGGGAGAATACAGATGGTGGTAGGTGCTATTGATGGAGAACCAGTGATCTATACAGAAGGTGATCTATACAGAAAATAATAAACCTTTGAGCAATGATTTGCAGCGTTTTTTTTTTCGTGAAAAGTCGGATTTGTGTTAAGACTTAATTTCTTGCAAAATGCAGAATTGATCCTCGAAGTATCGTCTACCTCATCCGTTGACACCCCTGTGTTGGAGCAGAATTGATAGCCCTCACCACCGCCTCTAGCGGGAGTGGTTGTAAACTGCCAGTCCTCTCTCTCTCCATCTTGTCGGCTCTCCATGCAACAAGTCGCTCCCCAAAACCGCCTCTTTTCGATTCCAAAACCGCCTCAAAACAACATATTTTTCAATTATTTTGATCACTCATTACTTTGAGAAAAGTGACAGTTAATTTTTTAGTTAGTTTTTTTCTTATTATTCGAATATTATCCTCCCACTTAACATCTCGCGAGTGTGGTTAGTTGCCTTCCCACGCCTTCCTCTGGTTCCTACTTTCGCTGGATCTTCAGGACACCTCCCCCGATTGGATCACCGCCTCCAGGGGCCCCTGAGGTAACGCAGCGCTGCAAAAAGAAAAGAACTCTTGACATCCCTGCCCTCTGTCATCGCAGTGCAAAACGAAAGATGAAGAATGGTTGGTGAAGAGTGTATACGAGAGTCTCTTGAAAAAGTATCAAAGCGTTCCACCTCGTTCGATTGTGAACGTTTCATCCTAGGTTGCAGGGAAACCTTGATCTGGAAGTCGCCAAGGCGGAGAGACATTATACGCGTGTTCTTACGCTGAATGTTTTTGCCAAACCACTGAGGTTATTGAAAAGATCCATACCATAACCTGGCCTACCTCATATCTACTCGCTTCATTTCCCGTTTTTCCTAAACCATTATTTGACCCCGGTCCTATTGAAATCAGTCCACACCGCAAAATTAGTTAAATCACTTCAAACAGTTGGTCCTTCTACACGAAATTTGGTTTAGGAAAAGGTACCTACCGCGTAGAAAATAGGCATTTCTCCGCAATTCCTTTGTTAACCAATTGTAAACAAACCGCAATAAGGGTTTGAGTCGAAAGTTCCCTCTTGGCCCCGCTACTTTAGTTCTGTCACATTCTGTCACTTTCCGTTTCGCTTTTCACCTTGTTTTTATTACCTTCGTGCTCGTAGGTAAAAGCTCTCCGATAGTTTACATCACGATTTCATTATCTTTCCATATTTTTATTCTTGACTGAGACTGTTGACAATTCTGTAACTATGAAGGACGATGAAAAGTTGGCGTTATTAGCTAAACAACGCGATCGTTATTATTCCTCTTTGCAAGCAACGTACGATATGGCGAAAACCTGTGCTACTCTTCTCGAAGCTACTGAAGTGGAAGCTACTGATACTTCGCAACTCAAATTGTTTTGTCACAAGAATGGCAGGTATAGATCGCACTTACGAATGTTTTGAACGCTGTCTAGGCTCTATTGAAGAGATGAATTTTAAAGTTCCTGAAGAGAATCGGATCGATACTATTCAGTATATGAACACGTTCGAAAATTTGTATTATTTCTGCCTAAACGTCCTTAAACGAATCAAAGAAGATAAACCTCTCCTGATCCTTTGAACTCTTCAAATGTTAGTGGTTTGAACTCCTCGCAATTCACAGAGCCAAGTAAATTACCGCGAATTCAAATTCCAGAATTTCATGGTAAACTCGAGGATTGGTGTACTTTCATGGCTTGTTCAGTTCGCTGGTTCATCATGAAAGTTCATACACGCCCTGTGAAAAGTTTCATTTTTTACGCTCCCTCCTAAAGGGAGAACCGCTAGATAGGGTAGCTTCCCTGGAACTTACTGATGCTAATTATTATTTAGCCTGGGATGACCCCTTATCAAAAAATACCAGAATAAAAGGCTTCTTGCTGCACACATATCAACAGCATGCTAGATTTCCCGCCAATGTCTCAGTGTAATTTAGAAAATCTCTCCCGCTTTCTCAAGGTTTTCAAAACTAATGTTGCCGCATTAGGTACACTGAATATCAGACATATTGAAGATGTGTTGTTGTACACATAGCCTCTCGTAACCTCGATCCTTCTACTCGCCGTGCCTTTGAAATGGAGCATTCCGAAAAGGACATACCCTCTCATGCTGATTTAATTAGATATGTCGAAGAAAAAACCAAAGTTTTGGAAATCACCAAGCCTACACCTAGCAGTTCTAGCGCCAAAACTAGCAACTCCAGTTACACCTCTCAAACAAACCAAGGGGAAACCCTCCGTTGTTTCTACTGTTTCTACTTCTGCATCTGTATACAAATGCCCCCCGCTTGTTCAGATACTCAACATAGGCTGTATCAGTGTGACAAATTCAAATCTCTACCGCTAAAAGAACGATTAGCGGTTCGTAATTTCGCATAATTTATGTGCTAACTGTACCGGAAATCACTCAGTTAGCGCATGTAGATCTCAAATTCGCTGCAAATTCTGCAATTCTCCGCATCACAGACTTTTGCATGAGTTTAAAGATAGTACTAGTGCTACTCCCTCCCGCCAACAAATCCCATAATTCTGCTGATAGCAAGAATACTGTAGTAGGCACTGTTACTTCTGCAAAAACACATGTTTAACTTCTGGTGAACGTACCACTCCTGGTAGCGTTTTACTGAGTACCGCAGTCGTTTCTGTGTCGACAAGAAAGGAAAACCGCAACGTGTACGCATTCTGATAGATCAGGGATCGCAGGTAAACATCATCACTCAACGCTGTGCTCGTCGATTAGGTTTACCTATCCGCCGCTCTTCTCACGCTATGACAGCTGTAGGTGGCACTGTACGCTCGAGTGAGGGTATGGTTTCGTGTACACTATGCCCATCAGATATTGACACACCGTCATTTGATACCACCGCATTTGTTATTTCAAACATAACCGATCATCAGCCCCAGTATCCACTCGACATTTCTGTAAAAAATCAGTTTAAAAATCTGAAGTTAGCTGATCCTGACTTTGATAGGCCCTCGGAAATTGACTTCCTCCTTGGTGCTGAATTATTTGCTGCTATTCTTAGTGATTCTTATAATATCATCAAAGGGGAACCTACCGCTATTTCTACATGTTTCGGATGGATACTTGTTGGTAAAAATACCTAATTTCCCACAAATGTTTGGAAACTCAGTGCACCTGTTGACTTGCTGCCAATCTTTGGACTCTACGCTCAAGCGCTTCTGGGAATCTGAAGCTGTGTCCACCTCTGTTCCACCCAACCCTGAAGATTTGGCTTGCGAATCAATATTCTCAAAATCGCATTATCGCTTACCATCTGGTAGGTATGTGATTAAGTTGCCCTTCAAATCTCGACCACCCGCACTTCCAGATTGTAGAGAACTCACGTTGAAGCGTTTTACTACACTAGAAAACCGCTTGAATAAACAACCGGAGTTATCTGGACTTTACCATGACTTTATGCATGATTATATATCTTCCGCACATATGACACCTTCTATAATTTTTATCGCCCTATGTAATACCCCAGCATATCGTTATGAAAACGATAGTGCTACCACAAAGCTTCGCACTGTTTTGATGCTTCCTTTCGACCTTATCCGAACGCATCATCATTGAACTCGGAACTGCTGAATGGCCCCAAGTTACAGCGCGATCTCTCTGATATTCTTTGTGGATTTCGCAATTACAAATTCGTTGTCTGTGCAGACATTAAACAAATGTACAGGCAGATTTTGGTCCACCCCAGATGATCGTCAGTTTCAACATATTTTTTACCGCCCAGATACCACTTCACCAATCACTGAGTTCGAACTATGTACTGTAACCTATGGCCAAAAACCCTCCGCTTTTCTCGCCCAAACGTGTATTACTGCAATTAGTACAAGATGAAGGTGCTAATTATTCCCTGGCTTCAGCTGCTATTACGAAACAGTGTTACATGGATGATATATGCTGTGGAGCTAACGATCTCCGAACCGCTCTTCAACTTCGGCATGAGTTGGTCGAGTTATTGCAGAGAGGAGGTTTCGAGCTTCGGAAGTGGTACAGTAATGATGAGAGTATATTGAAGGGTATACCGCTTGATCATCAAAACCAACCCGCTTTCATTCTCACCTATAGATGATCCATCTTTGAAAATTCTTGGTATTCTTTATGATCCCGCTCAAGATGTTTTCAGTTACTCCGTTTCAGTAAATGACATTCGTCCAACAAAACGTGGTGTATTTTCAGAAATTTCCAGAGTTTTTGATCCTCTTGGTTGGCTTACTCCCACCACCTTCGCTGCTAAATGTCTAATGCAGAAACTATGGAGAAGAGGTCTGCATTGGGATGAAGTTCTTCCTGATGATTTATCCCATTTGTGGTATTCCTTTGTCGAATCACTCCCTTCTCTGCATGATCTCAAAATCCCGCGCTATATACCCGCTTACAATTCTTCAAAAACCCGATTGTTCGGGTTTTGCGATGCCTCGGAAAATGGATACGCCGCAGTTTTGTACGCCACCACCTTTTGGCAAAATGAGTCCAGGAGCCATCTGATCAAGGCTAGGAGCAAAGTTGCTCCAATTGAACCCCTTAGTATCCCTAGGATGGAATTATGTGGAGCTCTCCTTCTCAGTGAGATGATAGCATCGCTTGAGGATTTCATCAAGGACGTCAAACCCTCTTCCATCGATCTTTTTTGTGACTCCACAATCGTACTTTCATGGCTACGTACTCCCCCTCATATGCTCAAGGTTTATGTAGCTAACAGAGTCGTTCACATTCTTCAGCTCACTGCGCCTCATCAATGGCACCACGTCCGCTCCAATGAAAACCCTGCTGATCCTGCATCTAGAGGACTAATGGCACATGAACTTCTCAATTGTGATCTATGGTGGGGAGGACCTGAATTCCTGCATTTGAGTCTAATTTCAAAACTCATGTGCTGTCTGACGAATCTGATCCTCACTACTTGACCGAGTTGAAGGTGCTAACCCCCAAAACCTTACTCATAACTGTGGATGCTATGCCATATGTCAGAACTCTGGAACATATTTCTTCGCTTGGAAAGGCAAAACGTGTCTTTGCCTATGTTCTCCGCTTCCTCCACAATCGCTTCTGCCCTAAGGAAGAACGCTGGATTGGACCGCTATCAACAAAGGAACTGAGTCAGGGACTTCAAGCCATCATAAAGGTAACCCAGCAGCATCACTACGCCAAGGACTTTGAGATGTTGACTAAATCTAAACCTCCTGTTACTAAGCAGCTCTCAAAACTCACTGCTTTCATTGATGAAACCGGATTGTTGAGGGTTGGAGGTAGAATTGACAAAGCTGCTGTCCCTTACAATATGCGCCATCCTTTCATAATCCCGCACAAATCCCGCCTTGCGACATTGATTGGTGTTCACTTTCATGCCAGCACGCTACATGGAGGCACACGTCTCATGTCCACGCTAATCCAAAGGAGATTTTGGATCACCTCTTTACGTAGTGTCATACGTAAGTGCCTCATCGCTTGCAAAACTTGTTACTTGCCTAAGGCTCCCGCCTTGAATCCGCTTATGGCTGACTTGCCCTCTGTTCGCCTGGAAAACTTACGCCCATTCTCGAGCATAGCTACTGACTTTGCTGGACCTTTCATGATGAAGTCAAGTTCGAGAAGGAACTCAGCGCATTCAAAAGGATATCTTGCTATCTTCGTTTGCCTCGAAGTGAAGGCAGTGCACCTCGAACTAGCTGCTGATTTGAGTACAGATGGATTTCTGCGAGTGCTAGATCGGTTCGTTGCTAGAAGAGGCCTCTGCCGCAAGATATATTGTGACAGAGGAACAAACTTCGTTGGTTCTTCAAGTCATCTTGAAGAGGTTTATAAGATGCTCTCCTCTTGTCAAGATGAGATTCATCAATACCTTGCTGGACGAGAAATCACTTGGCATTTTAATCCCGCTGCCGCACCTCACTTCAATGGAATTGCTGAAGCAGGTGTGAAATCTGCTAAGTACCACCTGAACAGAGTTCTAGGTGACCAGATTCTCACCTACGAAGAACTCTGCACTCTCATTACTAGAGTGGAAGCAGTTCTCAATAGCCGCCCTCTTGGAGCTATCACTACTGATCCAAATGATGGCGATTACTTAACGCCAGGGCACTTTTTGATTGGAGCGCCGCTACTAGCTGTACCGGAAGAAAATCTTTTGCATTTACCCCCAGGACGCTTATCTCGCTTTCAGCTTCTTCAACAATGCTTGCAATCGTTCTGGAAACGCTGGACCATCGAGTATCTGCCAACTCTAATTCCACGCACTAAGTGGACTGAAGCTCAAGGCAACCTGAAGACTAATGACGTCGTATTCATGCGCAAGGAAAGAGCTCCTCCTCTGCAATGGCCTATTGGTAGGGTAGCTGAAGTGTACCCAGGCCAGGATGGTGCAGTTAGAGTTGCACGCATCCAAACATCAACGGGCTCGTACATACGCCCAGTGCACAATCTTGTGCCCTTGCCTTCACCTCAATGACTTACATACTAACTTACGAACCGCTTAACCGCTACTTACCGCTCAAATTCTTTTATGTTTTTTATTTTTTCTTTGACTTTAATGTAAACTGCTTGAGAAACTTGATAGTTTCACCCCGGGGAGTCTGTTGGAGCAGAAATTGATAGCCCTCACCACCGCCTCTAGCGGGAGTGGTTGTAAACTGCCAGTCCTCTCTCTCTCCATCTTGTCGGCTCTCCATGCAACAAGTCGCTCCCCAAAACCGCCTCTTTTCGATTCCAAAACCGCCTCAAAACAACATATTTTTCAATTATTTTGATCACTCATTACTTTGAGAAAAGTGACAGTTAATTTTTTAGTTAGTTTTTTTTCTTATTCGAATATTATCCTCCCACTTAACATCTCGCGAGTGTGGTTAGTTGCCTTCCCACGCCTTCCTCTGGTTTCCTACTTTCGCTGGATCTTCAGGACACCTCCCCCGATTGGATCACCGCCTCCAGGGGCCCCTGAGGTAAACGCAGCGCTGCAAAAAGGTACAACAACGAAATATCTTTGAATTTCCTCCATTTCTCGCATAACCTGCCTACCTCATATCTACTCGCTTCATTTCCCGTTTTTTCCTAAACCATTATTTGACCCGGTCCTATTGAAATCAGTCCACACCGCAAAATTAGTTAAATCACTTCAACACCCTGCATAGGCTTATTGTGGGTGATTCCATCTCCATCTAACATTAGTGAGGAAGCTAAGATTCTTTCTTCCTTTTTTCTTTGAAGAAATTGAAATGTTGTCAGTAATGTAGTCGTAGGTAATACTGGGAATCTGTTGTTTAAATATCCATAGTTGGAGGGGTCCGTGTAGCTAAACAAGTCCCGTTTCTTGCTTCTGACGGCTGAGAACGTCGGACGGCCCACTTCAGAGGAAAAGCACTTTTCCGGAGTAACTCAGGGAGAGTTTACGTGTTCTGGCTCAGTGTGGGACATCATAGTAGGCAACGTAGTACCTGTAAGTAACATGAAGGGGGCGAGTCTCTTCTTTTATGTGCAGTCTCTCCCTTCATTCGCGCCTACCTTCCCTTCCCTTTCTCGTATTCGGGGCTTTTCCTCCTTGAAAGACCTCCGCCATATTTCAACGGCGTCTCCCCTCGACTTGACAACACTTAGAACTCTTGTTTTAACATCCGCCCGAGAAGCCTGCAGGCGATTTTTTTTCTGCTCTCACAAGTTTGGAACAACTCGGACGGCAGAAGAATTATTTCGAAGAATAAGGAGGTTCAATCCGCTGACATCTAAGGGATGCAACATCGGCTACATAATATCAATTCTGTTTCACCTTGAATACGGAAGTGAACATCGACGGACTGCCTACCAAAACTAATAGATGAAAGTTCAACGTTACGACGTATAAACGATTTGGTGCCAGACTGGCACCAATGGTGATTGTTGGGGGGGGGGGGGGGACTCGCTTGTTGGGTGTCGTAGATCATGGATTTTAAAATGCTGTTCAAATTCGAGGCTCCCTTGCCGCTAGAAACGTTATGATTGACGAGGGTGAGGGGGGGAACCTCTATTTCTTGCCTAAAATACTAAATAAATTACATCGAGTGAAACAGTTTTATCGGTTACCAACTATTTTAAATTGACCTACCGCTTATCAATGGGACGTCCCCAGGAATGCATGCATTACTTAACAATATGTTTAGAAGTCAATGCACTCTCTTTATTCCTACTGGTAGGTCTGAGGAGAGGATTCTCATAAATTTCATAACAACTTCTGTTCATTCATCAACAACACGTTGATCAACTGAGTGGTTTCATTCGTTTTTAAAAATTGAACACTACCCTAACTTGATGGAAAATAAAAATTGATGGAACATTCTATAATTTAGTCATTAATTATCTTCAAATCAAAATCAAAAATGTTTTTATTTGTAAATGGCCTTATCAGACAATACAAAAGTCGAAAAACATACATATAAAACAATAACAAATTATCAAATAATTACATAAATTCAAGTCTGACGGTTCTTGGAGAGCATTGTAAAAAACTCTGCAGGGTCATAGAGTTCCAGTTGAACGAGTATTCTTCTGACCTTGATCTTGAACGATTTATAGGGTAGTTTCTTTGTTATATCATCCAAGGAATTGAAAAAACGGCAACCCATTTGATGAGGGTTGGAGGTCGTGGACGAGTTCAACCTGGCCTTAGGGGGACAGAAGTTATGACGGGACCTCGTAAAGTGGTCGTGCGTTGTAAACCCAGTGGAGAAGGCGTCCAGTTCGCTCTTCACAAGCAGCAGGCAGTCGAGGACATACATACTAGGCAGAGTTAGAATGCCTTGAGCTTTGAAGTGTCCTCGGACAGCTTTCACTCAAACCCAGCTTTAATATGGTTCGGAGAGCCCTTTTTTGCAGTCTAATCTAAGGCTTAGATTCTAATCGATCGGTTGGTCCCACAGAGCTCAGGGCGGTGTCAATAAATTCTATTTTAAATTAATGGAACCTGTTCCTCCACTTTTTACCCCTTAGAACGGACTGACGATAAAAACTTTTGCTATTAGCACGTGCATTATTTGAGATGAGTGACCTACTGAGCGTATCTCTTTATTGAGAATAATTATACAAATTAGGGTGGCTTTCACTGATTAATCAGACATTTATACATTTTAAAGCCGGGCCAATACAATATCGTTATCACGGGGTTTGAAAACACTGAGGAGAATCTGAAAGATGGCATAGTGAAACTATTCACTGAAATTCTCGGGGTTGGCGACCCATTTGATGTAACCCAGGTTTTCCGATTTGGGAAAGGTCCAAAAAACCCTATCCTTGTAGCAATGGCAACCACTTCTATGGTGTATCTTGTGCTGTCCAAAACAAAAGTATTGAAAAAACGTCTGCCAAGTGGGTGTGGCACATAGCTTCCTCGTATCCATAACCCGATTATATAGATGATCCGATGCATAGTAGTTAATCTGAAAACACCAATCTCTAAGTAACTTTCACTACCCTCATGGGGTACCAGTAAGTAAGTAAAGTAAAGTAAAGTAAGCAACCATTTCAGGTTGAATTTTCGTCCGACTGCCATTCTTGGCGTCGCGGACGTCATCAGCTGTCTCCCTAAGGGGAGATCAGAATTTGTTCTGATGATTTCGCTCATGGCTTCCCAAACATCACCGCCCTGGGTTGGAACGAGAGATTGCCGATCGTCTAATAGACAGAAAACTTTCTGCGACGACCAGACTCGAACGCGCGTCCCCGCTAGACGGTCCTCATCTTATCACCGCAGTCCGGTACACTGTCCACTAGACCACCGACGCCCACATGGGGTACCATCTACACGCTAATCTGGACAATCCTAGAAAATTTCATCAAATTCAGACGAAAAATGTAAGTGCGGTAGTGATTGGAATAAAAAACGTCTGCCAAGTGGGTGTGGCACATAGCTTCCTCGTATCCATTACCCGATTAGATGATCCGATGCATAGTTGTTAATCTCAAAACACCAATCTCTAAGTACCTTCCACTACCCTCATAGGGGACCATCTACACGCTAATCTGGACAATCCTAGAAAATTTCATCAAATTCGGATGAAAAATTAAGTGAGTAGATGTATGTGATTGGGTCAAAAAAATTGTTAGCCTCGGCTGGGATTCGAACTCGCGACCCCTGGGGGACAGTTGAAGTTACGGCTGTTACAAGCAATTCACGTTCGCGCATGCGCATCGGCTACTATCAGTCCAGGGATGATGATTTTCATAGGGGACTATCTACAACCTAATCCACATAATCCCTGAAAATTTCATCGAAATCGGGTGGAAAATGTAGAAGTTATGGCCGTTACAAGGAATTCACGTTTGCGCATGCGCAGTCGCTTCTATCAGTCCGAGGATGATGATTTTCATAGGGGACCGTCTACACACCAACCCGCACAATCCCTGTGAATTTCATCGAAATCGGACAATAACTTCGTATAGTTATGCGCGTTACAAGGAATTCATGACAGACACACAGACAGACAGACACACAGACAGACAGACACACAGACAGATAGACAGACAGACACACAGACAGACAGACACGGAACCAAAATTGTTCAGAAAGGTCTAAAACGCAAAACGCGAGTGAAAATTTTGATTTTGGAGAACTTTTTTTTTTCGTCCTTGAAAAGTGAAAACAAAGCTTCCGCTACCTTGGTAGACTCGGAAGCAATACAGGTATAAATATCTCGAGAGATATGCACCCCGACCAAAGAAACAGGGTAAATAAAACCCTAAAATTACGGTGGGAAATTAGGAAAATCTGCCCAAGTCTACAAATGAAAATGTTCCGATACATTCTCGAAATAGGAAACCAGAAATATGGATGGTCGTCGAAGGGCCTCGTCTGTGGTGAATTGGATGGCGCTGAGGAGCTCAAAAAAATCGTCGGAAGAGACATGGCTGAAATTATAAGGGATTTAAACAACTTCAGAAAGCACCCCGCATGACTAGAAAGAAAAACATCAAAGACAATGCGAGAAAACACAAGGAATGAGAGATACAATTATGTTAATGAAAGAAATAAACGCTGTCTGCTATAATGTAAATGGTCTATTTAACTGTCAAGAAAAGTAAAATGTGTAATCTGTAATGTACCTAATGTGAAATCTCAAGAAAAGAAAAATAATTAAGTAATAAAAAAGTAATAACTCCGTGATTTTCTGGAACAAAAAAAAACTAATAAAAATAATACTGAATACTACCTACTACTTAGAGTGAGAAGAGAATTATGTTTCTTTTTTTTTAATCAGCTAACCAAGTCTCATGGTGAAAACCAAGACTTACTGTGCCGGTTTTCATACATTGTTTGTACAATATATATCAAATAAAGTACGTTTTCATTTCATTTCATTTACATTTTAAAGCCGGGCCAATAATTCGTTAGGGTTTTTACATACTTTGGAACGAAAAAGATGTTACAATTCTATTCCAAAGTAAAAGGGTTACAATTCTATTCCTTGCTGGATTCCAAAGGCACATTACTGAAAATTATTAAACCCAAATTGATTCTGACATCGCGAACTTCCCCCGAAAATCAGGCACAATGTTGGGAACGGATTTTTTTTTCTCGAAAATTCTGACGAGATTCACCCTGGTGAGCTCATTCCTGATTAAGCGTTGTGACCTTTAATCTGTGATACCGCGGGAGATAGCTCTGCTCTCCAGTCGATTTCTCTCTACAGATCAGTCAACCTCCGGACATCGACATGCCTTCTACGTGGGTTTTGAAACTGGTAAGATGAGATTCAGAATGCTTAATAATTGAAGGCCGCAACCGGAAAACCGTCTAGTTAACTTGTCTTCGAAAATGGGTTACTGGCATCAAACGATTTATTACGATCTACTTCACCAATTAGGACGACGAAAACCCTTAATTTTATCGCATGGTGGACGTCATGACGACGAAAATAGCCAGAAACGAGGTCCGCGATTAACAATACATGTTTATGTTATTAAATGTTTATTATAAACATGGATTGTTTGTATAATGCTCTATAATAGAGCATCTATGTTTTACAATCTATAAGAACATTACCTAGTTGTCATTTTCCTGTGTGAAGTCGAATTTTGGTTTAATGGTTTATTTTTAGGTAGAATTTTTTTAAAAACCCTCCTCTCTATGAATTTGATGGTTTACATTTCAATGAAATGACGTTAGAAAGACACGTGTGTGAAATCTTTGATAGAAAAATACATTATCACAATTATTGTTAAGTATACTCAACTCAACTTTCAGGGAAGCAATGAATGGAAATTTTCTTGCAAGTTCGTTTTCTTGTTGACTTGGTAATTTATGAACACATGTTGAAACTTTCTAATGCAGAGACTTCAACACAATGTACATGGAATCTGAGAATAAAATTTGGTATATTTGGATTCTAGTTGATGTCAGTCACTTCTAAGGGATGAAAAATAGAGGCTGTAATTTTCAAAACGCCCTAGCTGAAAAACTTTCGATATAAAGGTATTGTTTTTCAATACCTCAATCAATTTAAAATAGATTCGAATTTTTAGAATCGAAGGCCCAATTCTAGCATTCTAGTTTACCGACCAAAAAGAGACTCTCTCCAATTGGTCTTACTCTATGGCTGTATTCTCTAAATCACAAAACTGAGTTCTCTAAATTTCTCTCTTAAAGTTTTTGGGACCTTACTGCTAAAATTTAAATTCTCATAGTCCCAAGTTGTGAGCCGGAAAGTAAGGCGCCAGTAAGTGTCTCCATCCCTTTACAAATCTCTCTATTTGCAAATTGGAAATTAGGTAAAACTAAACTACCTATCATAGGTCGAAAATTCAAGTGCTTGATGTGCTTTGTACCTAATGATAGAAAAAAACGCTGCAAATCATTGCTCAAAGGTTTATTATTTTCTGCATAGATCACCCTTCTGTATAGATCAGTGGTTCTCCATCAATAGCACCTACCACCATCTGTATTCTCCCTTGACCTTCCCTCTCAAATTTCAGCTTCCTGCGTTCAATAGGATTGAAAACGGCTTCGGAGCTCACTCAGCTGATCAGTGATCTGAAGAGTGAAGAAGATCTCCTCGAATGCTGGAGACGCCTGGAAGAGCACTTCTATTCAATAGGATTGAAAATGGCTTCGGAGCTCACTCAGCTGATCAGTGATCTGAGGAGAGAAGAAGCCTTTGAGCAATGATTTGCAGCGTTTCTTACCCACCTACATTTTTTTTACCTACCAACTTTTTCTTACCTACCAGCTAGGTACTACCTACCACACCATACTGGCTTCACACCTTCACAATCAAGTTTATTAGAAAGAACTAAACGCTTCACACTCGATTGGAAAAATTGAAAGCTTCATATGGAAATTTGATTAGGTTACGCAGAAGGCAAAACTGTATACAAATCGAAGAAATGAACTGCGATCGCATTTTAGTCAGATAAAATTTGAATGGAGATTAGACCTCTTTTGCGATTCACACTCATGATTCTGTTTTATCGAAGGAAAACCTTCAAGTACTCGTAGGGACCGAACGGTTTGTCCTACAGAGCTCCGGGTGGTCTCAAATTTTTTTAAAAATTCAATACTATTTAAAATTGGTGAAAAAACGATACGTTTATTTCGAGGGTTTTCGAGCTAGGGCACTCTTGAAAATTTCAAACCCTTAATTTTCACCCCTTAGAAGTGACCTACCAAAAGCTTCGCGGGACAACTAGACCCCAAATGGAGCCTACATACCAAATTTGAACCAAATCGGTCCTGTGTTGCTAAGAAAAGTGCCGCGTACGGCGGACGGACGGAAATTTTTTTATTCGATTTTCGTATTCTACGTACCTTGAAACGTAAAACATCAAATTTTGAGGGGGGGGGGGGGGTTAACATTTTTTTTCTTGCTCGATTCCAAAGGCTTATTATTGAAAATAATAAACCAAAATTGTAAAATTAGAAAAATGTCAATACCCGTGTTAGTACTACTCATGTGATATTAGGCAATCTTGGTTCTTAACTTGAGATTGTGCCTTTTATTGGTGGTTTACGATTTCACAAATGAAACCTTGAAATCTCTCTACTGAAGATAAAGTTGCATCAAAATTTTGACTTCTCCGTAATATTATACCTATTACATTTTGCTTCCAAGTCTACCAAGGAAGCAGAAGCATTATTTTCACTTTTCATGGTTGAAAAAAATGTTCTCCAAAATCAGAATTTCCACTCGCGTTTTATGTTTCGAGTCTTCCTGGACAATTTTGGTTCCGTGTCTGTCTGACATAAAACTATCGAAGTTATTGACCAATTTCGATGAAATTTTCAGAGATTATGCGGATTTGCAGAATTGCAATGATTTCTCTTTTTTAATTCTCGTATTCGTGCTTTTACTTGGAGAAGGATACATTTCGTAGTTTTTCAGTAAAATACATCTCTGCCAGCTACAGAGTATTGCCGTTTCACCATGAAACAACAGAGAAAATGTGGTAGGTACATCATAGCACATGTGAGAGGAAAGATTTCAACAGCATGGCACATCTACGAGATTTTTTGACATATGATGTTTACTGTACTATTAAATGCAATTCAACTTAAAAAACTGTAAATAAAGATAGACCGATGAATAAAAATTTTAAAAACTATAAAATTGATTGACCAATTCGGTTTTTTTGCTCTCCTGAAAAGTAGGCAAAAGTTAGATGTGCCATGATGCATCTTAGGCGACGACATGCTATGTATAGTCAGAAGCCCAAGATTTCTGAACAAGGGTCGGCAATGCACAGATGTTTCCCCGTTCTCTATACGAATCGCTGATTTTTGCTTCCTGAGTACTGCTCCCGAAGCGCCTCAATTTCCCCACCCCAGAAGGCCGTACCTAATGTGGGATTCCAATGAAGAATCGGCCGTGACAAACAATTTTCCAATCTCCTCAGAACAAAGTTAGAGCTGGCAAGTTTGGTGAGAAGACTCCTCACGTGGGGTTTTCCATGACTCATTTGAAACTCCTAAAAATGCATTTATTCGCGAGTTGAAGCAAGTATGGACGGTAAAACCTAAGGCCTAAGGCCTAATCTCTGAATTGAGTGTGAAGAGAAAATAATATTTTGAAGAGAAAATAATAATTATACCATATTATGGTTGGTTGGTAGTGGCGTTATCTATTTAAAAATTAACCTTTGTGTAATAATTCGCAGCGTGTTGAGGTTTATAATGGAAATTCCGTCCTAGTTCCAGGTATTTTTCTTCATCGCAACTATTTACCGAGCAGTTGGAGATGACACCCTCAGTTCACATCTCGAATCAGTCGAAAACTCCATAACCGAAATTCCGAAGTTGGAAGATGCGGATTATTCAACTTCAGCAGACGATTTCAAACTCCAGTATGCCGATTTCGAGTTGAAGGCGCGGTTGTTCACCCAGAGCTTGCGACAAGAACTCATAGCTATGATGTCAAATTCGACCAGTTCGTTTCCGAAATCAAGCGGCTCTCGGAGAAACTTCCCAAACAACGAACGACCAAGATTTCGATTCAAGGGAGGTTGACTTGCGATTGCGACGGGAAGAGAGTGACTCCATGCCCCGCCAAATGCGCGGACAGCTGCTTTGGGCAGTTCGAGATAGGAGGGGTTTGGAGGTTTGAAAATGATTGTCGTACAAAGCACTTCTTTGCCTGCCAGTGCTATGAGGGTTCTTCTTGGATTTGTGATGCTGGAATAAGCAGTTGCTTCAAAGACAATATAACAGGCCAGATTGGAGACGACGATGCGTGCTCTGCATATGCCGTCGACGACGCCAAATTGGTGAAATCTTTCCTGCTCGTCCAGGATCTGCTGTTGGAGCCGATAATCGTTTTCACTCGAAGAGTCGAATCGCAGTCGCATTTCATGAAGTTAGCTGCTGCTTCCATCGGGTACCTCTCGAACTTGACAGCTGATGTCTGCTCTGAAGACACCTCGCGCCCCTGCACAACTTTGGATTCGCTCAAAAAACAAATTGGATTCTTCTATGGACTCAAAGTCAACTTGACACAAGAAATTATAGATAAATGGACGATTTCAGATACATCAATGACGATATCAATACACTTAAGGAAAAACTGTTGACGCACGTGACTGGATTGATCAAGGGATATGCGTGCTGTCTGGGATTTGCTAATTTCACATCAGGAGGCTTCGACTGTCCAGCAATAAAGTCTGTTGGTGAGAGCAATCATCATATTGATTACTTGATTGAGTTAACTGATTATAATGCTTTGTTTACTTTCTTACTGCACTAGCAATCAAATGGGTGCACTTATAAACTCATGCAAGTGGTTTGGAGGTTTTATGGAATTCTGGTTTTGCTGGAATGTATTTTAACTTTGTAAGATTTGTTTCTATACTCAACTGTACTTACCTGGAGGCATGAAGTCGGTTTTGGAGACGTATTTTATTTGGTTATCAATCTCTGAAAATCTTTATGCCATGATGATAACTATTCACCAAAGACGATTTTTCTAATCCGTTTTGCCACGTAATCGAAACCCTTCAGGGAGGGTTTGTAAGATGTAGGGTTTGTGAGATGGGGAATGTAATTAGTTGTGGTGAGAGTTCCAACAGTATACTTAGTTCTTCCTATGTTTCAAAACATAAGTCAAAAATCGAGCGAAAAATCGGTGTTAAAAATTCAAGAAAATTTGTGCATTGGAGGGAATGAGGTTTTGTTACACAAGTTGCAACTAGGAGCTCTGGGACATCCAGGGTGTTGCATTGAGACTCTCATTAAGTCTCATTAAGCCAAAGGGGGCCTGGTTTATGGCTGCCTTGTGGGTGGTGGGGGAACATGTTGCTGCCACTTGATGACTGCAGCTCTGCAGCATCATCACCCTACCTTGTGGACTTCCTGGGTGATGGTGTGTGAAGGTTTTGATTCATGGAAGATGCTGCAGCCTGCAGTCGTTCCTGTACCCATGATTCTGTCAGTGGGCTCCTGTGACGCGGAATAGGCTCACAACGGGATAGTAATTTTATGGGGTTGTTGTTGCAAGGGGTAAATGTGCCAACAGCGGACATGTTAAGAGGAATCAGTCAATTTTTTTCATCTCCCTGTTGATTTTCATCGCCTAAGACGTTTTCCATTAATTAATTCTGAGCTTCAGGTATCCCTGAATATTACTGGGCTTTAAAATTGTTCCAATCTTTTGAATTATGCCCAAAAAACCCCAAAATTTGGATCCCATCAAACCGTGCCTAATGCGGACACCCAAAATCATCAGTATTGATAAAGCGGACATGTTAGGCTGAAAAAAAGGACAGGCTTCGTTAGTTGAACCATAAGTATATTTGTATTAAAAAAAAGTAGTTTTCTAGATTCTACAATCGAATCCATATCACAGACTAAGTATTCAGTCTTAGGAAATCATAGGAAAATATTAAATTTGGTACGAGTGCGTACTTACAGCTGCATTCGTACTCACGCAGGTACAAAGTATTATCATACCAGTTAAAAATCAAGGCACTAGACCTCAAAACTACTATCACATATCAATTCCACACAGACAATAAGGTACCCAAAATTTTTTAAATCAAGTCAGAGACCGTAAATTGATAATTAGAACCAAATTTACGAGGAGTTGCCAACACCTTCCAAATTTGATCGAATTTTATGTTTCTGACATCTTTCAGATTTTCCCTATAGGGTAAAAGCACCAATTGTTGACACTATTCCTAATGTTGACACTTCAATTTTAAAATGTAAAAAAACGCTGCAAATCATTGCTCAAAGGTTTATTATTTTCTGTATAGATCACCCATCTGTATAGATCACTGGTTCTCCATCAATAGCACCTACCACCATCTGTATTCATTCAGATCACTCAGCTGATCAGTGATCTGAAGAGTAAAGAAGATCTCCTCGAATGCTGGAGACGCCTGGAAGAGCACTTCCATTCAATAGGATTGAAAATGGCTTCGGAGCTCACTCAGCTGATCTGTGATCTGAGGAGTGAAGAAGATCTCCTCGAATGCTGGAGACGCCTGGAAGAGCACTTTCATTCAATAGGATTGAAAATGGCTTCGGAGCTCACTCAGCTGATCAGTGATCTGAAGAGTGAAGATGCTTTTGAGCAATAATTTGCAGCGTTTTTTACCCACCAACATTTTTTTTACCTACCAACTTTTTTTTACCTACCAGCTAGGTACTACCTACCACACCATACTGGCTTCACACCTTCACAATCAAGTTTATTAGAAAGAACTAAACGCTTCACACTCGATTGGAAAATAGAAAGCTTCATATTGAAATTTGATTACTGGTTACGCAGAAGGCAAAACTGTGTACAAATCGAAGAAATGAACAGCGATCGCATTTTAGTCCGATAAAATTTGAATGGAGATTAGACCTCTTTTGCGATGCACACTCATGATTCTGTTTTATCGAAGAAAAACCTTCAAGTACTCGTAGGGACCGAACGGTTTGTCCTACAAAGCTCCGGGTGGTCTCAAAAATTTTTAAAAATTCAATACTATTTAAAATTGGTGAAAAAACGATACCTTTAATTCGAGTGTTTTCGAGCTAGGGCACTCTTGAAAATTTCAACCCTTAATTTTCACCCCTTGGAAGTGACCTACATCAACCAAAAGTTTCGCGGCACAACTAGACCCCAAATGGAGCCCATATACCAAATTTGAACCAAATCGGTCCAGTGTTGCTAAGAAAAGTGCCACGGACGGCGGACGGGGGACGGCGGACGGACATTGCAAATTTGGATTCTACGCACCTTGAAACGTAAAGTGACAAAGTTTGAGGGGGGGTTATAAAAATTTTTTGCGATACGATCACATAGGCTTATTATTAGAAATAATAAACCAATAAGCTATTGGGTCACTGTAGGTACTCGAAATTAGCGTCATTCTGTTGATAAGAATGTAGTTATTGATGTTGGCCGGCTCCACTAGTTATAATATCCGATATAACTTGGCTGGCTGAAATTGAAAGGAGCATCTAGAACGCGGCCCGCAGGTGTTGCACGCGCTTCCTAGCGACATTACGGCGAATCTCTCAATTATCTAATTAATGCTCTCTGATGACTAGACGTGTGTCATACCGGAGCTAGTTCTCCCTGGCCCCACGAGGAGCGCAGGATAATTGGGATGACCGATGTTACCGATAATTGGTAGTACCAAGTGCGCCATGGCAACAGCCGGCACTATAAAAGTGAAGACCACCGACCGATAATTGGAGCAAAGATAACACAAGATTACAAAATTTAGGGGTGGTCTGGCTGCCTCATTCTTTCACCACTTTTCTTATGGTATTTGGTGCGCTGAATCCGAATCTGACGTCAGTTTTTTTGTTTCTTAACGTTTTTTCTTCGGGTTTTCCCTTACATTTTGCCACTTGAAAAAAAATTAAAGCTAAAAAAAATGTTCTCGGTCTTTTACTTTGTAGGGGGGACACCCCAGAGTAGAATGAGACCAATCGCAGCCTCCTAAACCCATTAATATTGAAGGAAGGAGCTTTTTCACGGCACTGAGATGAAAATCCACAAAAACCTTTAATTAAATTTTCGAGATCGGTAAGTATGTGCGTTCCTAAATCTGGAACGCCCATACTTACCTATCTCGAATAATTAATTAAAGGTTTTTGTGGATTTTCATCTCAGTGCCATGAAAAAGCTCCTTCCTTCAATATTAATGGGTTTAGGAGGCTGCGATTGGTCTCATTCTCCTCTGGGGTGTCCCCCCTACAAAGTAAAAGACCGAGAAATTTTTTTTTAGCCTTAATTTTTTTTCAAGTGGCAAAATGTAGGTAAGGGAAAACCCGAAGAAAAAACGTTGAGAACCGGTGTTTTTTGATACGTTTTGTGGAAAATAGGGGGTTTAACACATCTTTAATTAAAAACTCAGTACATATTCGAATTCTACATGGAATTTCCTATAAGTCTGAGTATTTTTTGAGGAGATTTGAGCAAGATGAGTGCTCACTAAAAAATGAAGAAAAGTGAGAACTAGAAAAATCGTAAAACTAGCGATATCTTGAAAATCCGACGTAAACAAAAAAACTGATGTCAGATTCGGATTCAGCGCACCAAATACCATAAGAAAAGTGATGAAAGAACGAGGCAGCCAGACCACCCCTAAATTTTGTAATCCTGTGTAATGAAAAACAAAGACAAACTAATAATGAAATGAAATGAAATAATGAAAAACAAATAATGAAAATGACACTGAAAATAATAAAAATTGGAAATTTACTGACGCATTTTTTAACGGTGCAATAAGATTTGAATTGGCGTGTGATTGGGGAAGTTACGGCCATTTTAGTTTAGTCAAGTCGGTAACACGAAAAAAGCAGTTTGCCGCAGTGTCGCTAGGAAGCGCGTGCAGCTCCTGCGGGCCGCGTTCTAGATGCTCCTGAAATTGAAGCTGATGACAGCTGTATCAGTAACTCCAGCGACGCCATCCTTCTGCCGCAAGTTAGTGAGGTAGGTCAACAAATTTAGTCTTTTGAAGTAAAATTTTGTGAGTAAAATTACCATTTCACATCGTCTGCTTCATGTATAACATAAGAAAGAATGTGTAAGCATTAAAACCCCAAATTTCAATAGGAAAACATGGTTAAATTCGGTGTCATCATTAGGGTCTCATGAAATAGTTTGTGTCCTAATGTTGACACCTGTGTCAACATTAGGGGAAACTGTTGATTTGGTTGCTAAGGTGATATTTGGATTTGAATGATTGTGTAGTGTATCACGACTATCGACTTTTTCAATTTAACGTTCCGGAACCTTAAGTTGACACCGTCTGATCCCAATGTTGACATTCAGTTCCTAATGTTGACATCAACTTTTTTTCTACTTGCAAAGAAAACTATATTTTATCAAATACACCAAAAGAAGACATGAAGCGCCAGAAAGAAGAAATGAAGAAGAAGAAAGAAGAGCTGAAAGTTAAGAAGTCGCGACCGATCAAGAAAAGTAGAAGGAGCGTAGGTTCCTCGTCACTATCAGAGAGTTCAAGTGAATCAGAGGAGTGGGCCCCCATCGATTGCCACCGAGGACGACATAGATGTATTTGAGATTTTTAGGAACATAGATGAAGGCAGCGATGTTGCCCAGCAGAATACCGTAATTGGAGGAAGGGAAGAGGAATTGTCAAATGAAGTGGAGCCAGTGGAGGAATCGCTGAAAGAAGATGAGCCGATATCCTTACCAGCAGGGGACAGCAAACAAAGTGGACCTTCAAACAGTGAAGACGACCAGGCAAAACTAAGTCCACAACGCTGTGTTGCTGAGAAAACCACCACCGTGGAAGAAGTAGGACGTTGTGCCATGTCGAGGAAGAAGTTGGACGAATAAATGAAGGAGACATGGTTGTGGCTGTGTTGCCTAACAAAAAACGTGAGACGGAATGCGTTCGCCTGGTTGTCAACGTTGATTCTGAAGATGCTGCGGAAGTAACACCACTTCTTCCCTGCAACAGACTGAGGATGTTTTTAAGCGTTTGTGCGACGGGAATCATCTCCTACCGGTCAATAACGTCAAATACAAACTGCCCAAGCCCAAATCTTATGGGGCCAATCCCGATAAATTTGTGTTCCCTGTTTCCGTTCTTGTAGCTCTTTAATTAAGTATGTTCTTGTTCCTAGGTAATTAGGTATCTTCTTGAAATATATTGTAACCTATTTCGAATCTCTCTTGTTCATTTACCTTGAGCAATAACTTCAGGAAAGCGATGGGTCAATATTTAAATTGGTGTCAACATTAGGAACTGCAGATGTCAACAAATGGAATTTTCGAAGACAAATGTGTCAACATTGGGGGCAAAAAACCATGTTAGAAAAAATTCGTTTATGATAATATAAAAAAATATTTTGGTAAGTCTAATACGTGCAAACTGTTCACAAGGAACTCATAATTCATAATAACTACTTGAAAATTTCATTTCCTCGAACCCTTTTGTGGAACGCAGAATTTAATGATTTTTCTTTCTAATAGTGTCAACAATTGGTGCTTTTACCCTAAACTGAGCCTATTCTTGATGTTGGCTTCATTATTGCAACGTCACATCCAGCTAATCCCAAACTTTTGACTCGACAAACGAGCATAACTGCATCACCATTTTTGTTATAATGCTTAGCCACTATGAAACTTCCCTCCTCAATTAACTCCACGGTTTCTTCTTTCCTGTCTTCCAGAGCCTCCACTTCATAGTCATGAAGTACCTCGTGCGGTCCATCGCTCCCTCCATCTTCTTCTGAAATTCGTGTCTCCTTCATAGCTTCAATGCCCAGATGTTCTGTTGAGTCCTGGACGGACGCTTTAGGTAAAGCCTTTCTTGCATCTTCGTTGTGGGCAGCAGTGGATATTTGTTGTTCCTTTTCATAGTTTCTTCCCTGTTCTTAACAATCTGGAGTTTTCTCAGTGTTTGCTTCAAGCTCGTATTCTGAATGCTGGACCAGAGCAATGGGCCCCTCCTCTCTTTGAAGCGCTGTAAATTCTTGGGGATCAATGTCAAGACCATCGAGATCAAATATACTATTTACAAGTAAATCATCTCCTTCTACATACTCAATTGGTTCATGAGCGAGTTATGGGGACCGTTCTAAAGTGGATTGAGTTACGAGCACGGGTTCAGCGAGAGTGTTTACTGCTCCACAGTCCATCAATACAATTGGCGTAACCGAAGAAATATTCTCTGCAGTGGAAGTTTCAAGTTCCCTTGCAATTTCTGGGTGTTCCTCCACAATCTCGAAATCGTCATCTGAGGGCTCCCATTGTTCACTCTCGGAAGAACATGATGAGAGAACCTTCTTCTTACTTCTAGTGGCACGTTGTGGTAGTCTTCTGGTGGAAATATTTTTCTTCTTGCCTCTCTCTTCCTTTTTTTTCTTCTGAAGCTCTTCTTTCTCAGTCTTTTTTCTCTGTCTTTCCATTGCTTTCTTTTTTCTGTACTTCTAAATCCAATTTTTTCTTTGCTTTATTCGCATGATAATCACGCCAAGCCTGAGACGAAATTACACTTGGAAAGAGCTCCCTTTTCCTCGTATTTGCGCTTTTTGAGGCAATCCCTTGCCCTCGTTCAGGGTAAATAAATGCTCTTTTGAATGGACTAGGTAGGAGCGCAGTATTTCCTTGGGCTTCAGAATGGGACGGTTGTCGTTTTTCTGAACAGAGATCATCATCCTTGGAGCTACTCCGTTCCGCTGGTCTGATCGGAGATGTTGATGAAGACGTTTCTGGGTTGGCTTGTGTTTGAGCGTTGAGATTTGCGGGCACAATCTATTTGACATCTAAAATGAGTGATCAAATAACACCACTTTTGGGCGTAATTGTACCAAATGGAATGAGAATGACAAGGTGTCCTCTTTAGGTGCACGCAAAAAGAATGCTGGCTGGTAAAGAGGACATTGGTGTCCTCTTTAGGTGCACGAAAAAAAAAAATGCTGGCTGGTAAAGGGGACATTGGTGTCCGCTTTTGCTGAACCTCCTCATGGCAGAAGCATGAAAACTGGACACTAGTGTCCTCTTTATCAACTAACAACTTTTTTCATGTGCCAAATGAGGACACCATCTATCGGGGGTTTTAATATGAAAACAGGAATTATCCCATTGAAAACTAGCATGGAAAAGGTTATTTAGAGGGTAATGAGTCAAGCAAGAAAAAGAACCACTACAAATATGCAACATTATCCTTAATACTGACCTTCTCTTCCTTCCCATCTCGCACAACGTTTCACTAAACAAATCTACAAAAACAGTGAAGGTAGTTTTTAGGTTTACCCTGTATCGTCCTTTTCACTCTCAACTTCTTCTTCCTCGTTTTGCCTGCTCCAAGTTAGCCCTACTTTACATAAAATTCTGGAGCCACAAGGATCTGAAGGCTAGTATCCTTATTCTTTACTGATTTCAGGGAAGTGTCCGCTTTTGGGTCAGTGTCCGAATTACCCCTTTTACGTATATCTGAAATTCCTCTGCCAAATTTCTCCCGGGTGAACTTCTTCAGTTACAGTAAGATGAAACGTTGTGTATTGAAGATAATAAACCAAAATTACAAATAAATTCAATATTATCGTTTGACTAGTGTTGTAAAATATTTTGAACCTGTTAACTGATCTGTGCCTATCCTCCCGAAGGAAATAATTGCCTATAGTTTCCTATCAGCCACCATTAATTGTTACCTACATGATTTCTTTATAATTAGGCATACCATTCGTATTGTATTTGTGTCACAGATTTGACGCTACCTTCGAATGGGACCAGACCTCGAAGGACAAACATCTACGGATCCTACGAGTGGGTCACCTCAAAAGGAACAATTCCAGAACACGCTGTGGTAGCTGGCTTCGACTCGGATAAAGTCGTGCTGTACGCTGGCCGAGCTCTCCACGAAGGGTCGATTCTCCCTGCCAAAATCAAAGCAAATACCGCGCATGTGTCTTTCGTCGGAAAGGAAATCGTCAAGACTGAATTTCAAGTAGGTACCTTGTCGGTTAAATACGAATTACTTGAATTCCTTCTCTAACTGTGCGCAATAAAGGAAGGAGAGAGTGTTTAGATTGCTGTAACTGAATGCTCTGAAGGCTTTTGATGGCTGAAATTGGACTCACATTGTTTCAATATTACACTGACAAGTTTACAATTTAGGGGATCTCAGTCGGTCGCCGTTCGTTTTTTAGTATTTAACGAAATTGAAGGCGCAAAAACTTAGGAAGTTGTACCTAAATTTGAAATGAAATCCTTTGAAATTTCAAATGTAGGTACAAATGTTTAAGTTTTGCGCCTTCAATTTCGTTAAATACTAACCCGGAACGAGGCACGAACGGCGACTGACTGAGACCCCCTTAAGGTTGTTTAACCCCTAGTTTACGTTCAACTATGTTTTCTTCAGGTTTTAATCAGCAAAGACACGTCTTGGAGACCTACAGACAGCAACGTACAAATACCCGAGGGAGCCTTGCAAGTTGGTCATGATAAAGAAGAAAATGTTTTGTACATGGGGAGAGTCGATCATAAAGGAAGCAAGACGCCAGGAAAGGTTCGATTTGTCATACTTAACTTAAGTCTTAAACAGCGTGTCACCCTTTCGGGCGCACCACCTTTCAAATCTACTAATCCGGTTCGAATCTACTACACATTTGCAACAAAAAATGTCTCCTAGCAATTTTTTTAGAGGCTTCGTTTTCGAGTTATTTCATTTTTAAGATTTTTTCGTATTTTCGACCTTATATCACTAAAATGGCTATAACTCCTTTAATTGATGAAGTAAATTTAAATTTGATCACATCGTTGGGAATATCGTCAAATTTCCTATCTCCCTGATGGGGTTTTAGAAAATTTCAAATGAAACAAACGGGTGTAAAATAAGCCAAATGTAAAAAATTTGTTAAGTTTCGAAAATTTTCACTTATTGCTTCCGAGTCTACCAAGGTAGCGGAAGCTTTGTTTTCACTTTTCAAGGACGAAAAAAAAAGTTCTCCAAAATCAAAATTTTCACTCGCGTTTTGCGTTTTAGACCTTTCTGAACAATTTTGGTTCCGTGTCTGTGTGTCTGTCTGTCTGTCTGTGTGTCTGTCCGTCTGTCATGAATTCCTTGTAACGCGCATAACTATACGAAGTTATTGTCTGATTTCGATGAAATTTTCAGGGATTGTGCGGGTTGGTGTGTAGACGGTCCCCTATGAAAATCATCATCCTCGGACTGATAGAAGCGACTGCGCATGCGCAAACGTGAATTCCTTGTAACGGCCATAACTTCTACATTTTCCATCCGATTTCAATGAAATTTTCAGGGATTTTACAGATTGGTGTTTAAATGGTCCCCTACGAAAATCATCACCTTCGGACTGATAGTAGCCACTGCGCATGCGCAAACGTGAATTTCCTAGTAAAGGCCATAACTTCTACATTTTCCATCCAATTTCAATGAAATTTTCAGGGATTTTACAGATTGGTGTTTAAATGGTCCCCTACGAAAATCATCACCTTCGGACTGATAGTAGCCACTGCGCATGCGCAAACGTGAATTTCCTTGTAACGACCATAACTTCCACATTTTCCATCCGATTTCAATGAAATTTTCAAGGATGTTACACATTAACTTGTTTTGATGTTTAGAGATTAACTACCGTGTATCGGATCATCTATACAATCAGGATATGGATACGAGGAAGCTATGTGCCACACCCACTTGGCAGACGTTTTCAAAGTTTGTTTCTCGAAACGTCGTGAATGGAAATTTCCATGCTGTTAGCCTAAAAGTTGCATGTGAATCCCAGCTTTCTAACGGTCTAGTCATTTTTTTTAAACACCACTTATTCAGTTAGACAACGACGTTTTTAGGGCAGAAAACGATCATTTTCGGGTGTAAATCGGCGTTTTTTGCCAGAAAGCTTTTCAACTTGATAAATCATTTGACAGGAAATTATTCGTACTTTTTGACGCTGAATCGAATGGTAACACTTTCCGATCTCCTCGACTACCCCTTTTAGTAGTATAGTATAGTACTTTTCAAGTCCTTTCTGTGTTAAACAGGGTACAACAAATGAGTCCTGGACTCCCAACTTGTTATCTATCGAAAACATAAAGCTTTCCGCAAATGATCGTGACAACATTTTCAAGACAGAGGGCAAAAATTTGATAAGTCAACAAAGTGGGAGGAGTGCGAGTCATTAATAACCCAGACCTCCCTTAATGACAATTTTGGATAAAACGAACAAAGATTGAGCCCTTCGCCCAAAAGAAAAGGCTTGAAAAGTACTATTTGTTTGTCGAGGAGATCGGAAAGTGTTACCATTCGATTCAGCGTCAATAAGTACGTAAAATTGCATGTCAAATGATTTATTAAGTTGGAAAGCATTTCTGGTGAAAAACATCGATTTACACCCAAAAATTAACATTTTCTGCCCTAAAAATAAGTGGTGTTTACAAAAAATGACTACACCGTTAGAAAGCTGGAATCCACACACAACTTTTAGGGTTACAGCATGGAAATTTCCATTCACAACGTTTCGAGAAACAAACTTTGAAATAAGTGAAAATTTACAAATTTTTTACTTTTGGCTTATTTTACTCCCGTTTGTCTCATTTGAAATTTTCCAAAACCCCATCAGGGAGATAGGAAATTTTACGCTATTTCCAATGATGTAATTAAATTTGAATTCACTTCATCAATTAAAGGAGTTATAGCCATTTTAGTGGTATAAGATCGAAAATTCTCCAAGTTTGTCTGAATTTCTTCTCTGTAACCCCAACGTCTCCTTATTTCCCTCGTTCTAACATAGGTGTAACAGCCTAGTTATCACTTCATATTACCGATTCAGATCAATAGAATGTTTCAGAGAGCTCTTCCTAACAGGGCTACTGCTCGAAGGAACTTAATTATTAAAGATGAATATCCAATCCACTGTCTTGTATTATAGGATACAAGATAATATGAATACACCAAACCTTATTCGCTCCCGCGCATCAATAACAATATTGAAAAGCGACAATTAGAAGAATGTAGGAATACGAAAACGAATAATACAAATACACAAGCAATATAAAAAAAGTGTCTTTATTTTCAGTGATTTGACTAGGTAGACCTCCAAAGTATATCACAACATTTAAATTAGTTGATTAAAAATTCAATCAATTCAGTAAATTTCGACTTTAGATTCATGATGTAAGAAGGGTGAAAATTATCGCACAAAGATTTACTATTTTCTATACGGGGTGTTAAACTCACGTAACTGACACTGGCATTCTACGACTGAAGTTGGGGTTCTACGACTCATGCCGAGCAATACGTGACCCTTATTTCACTTGCACAGAACACCGAGCCAGAAAGAAACCAGAGAACGAGCCGGATGAATAAAGCAATGAGAAGACGAAATTATTTGAAAAGGGACAGCACAAATCGCAAACGGACGACACAACAAAAATTAAAACATCTGCCAAGTGGGTGTGGCACATAGCTTCCTCGTATCCATAACCCGATTGTATAGATGATCCGATGCATAGTAGTTAATCTCAAAACACCAATCTCTAAGTACCTTTCACTACCCTCATAGGGGACCATCTACACGCTACTCTGGATAATCCTAGAAAATTTCATCAAATTCGGATGAAAAATGTAAGTGAGTCACTACTCAAAGAATCCAAAAATATCTTGACACGGCTGGGAATCGTACCCATGACCTCTCACTTGGCAAAATGACTCGCTGTACATGTGCTACGGGCGCCAGACAGTAGGTAGTGTAGAATTTGAGCTTGTGACATACGCACGGCTGTTAACGGATTTTACGTTCGCGCATGCGCATCGACTACTATAAGTCCGGGGGTGATGATTTTCATAAGGGACCATCTAAATACTAATCTGTAACATCTCTGAAATTTTCATTGAAATCGGATGAAAAATGTAGAAGTTATGGCCGTTACAAGGAATTCACGTTCGTGCATGCGCAGTCGCTTCTATCAGTCCGGGGATGATGATTTTCATAGGGGACCATCTACACACCAACCCGCACAATCCCTGAAAATTTCATCGAAATCGGACAATAACTTCGTATAGTTATGCGTGTTACAAGGAAATCATGACAGACGGACAGACACACAGACA